>CAAKHD010011013.1:21756-51186 GCA_901007705.1 Fistularia tabacaria | reverse complement strand
ATAGATAGGCTGCTGCTCAAACAGCAGAGAAGGACTGATGCTTGCAGTGGGACAGCGGCAGTGAAACAACATGGAGACATATTTGAAAAGAAAAAGTCCTCCATCAGGAGCCTCTGGTCCTGGAGAACATTGTGACCCAGATGAAGGCCCAGGTATGAGTGGAGGTCAGAAGAAAGTAAAATGTAAAAAAGCTGAGCTCAAGACGATACAATGAAAGTGAGATTGTTTGGATTCACTTTTACTGGGATCCAGGCGAGTCCACTGGGTTGTGTCTGGTGTGCAGCAGAGCCACGATTCCAAGCTAACTTCAGCTAAACACCTTCACTTCTACGTAACAACACCCGCTGTTCAGTTGATGTGAGTAAACAGAGTGACAACCAGGCAGCCTTGTTGAAGACAACCACCAGGACCAGTGAGAAGCTCTGAAAGCTACACACAACTAGCTAGTTGAACTCATGGCTGAATCCAAACAGACACTTCCTGCGAGAACATCAGCTTTGAGTTCAAGCCAACAGGCCAGATTTCACTCTGAGGAAGTCCATTCAGACCACACTTTCATTCTATCTCATTCAAAACGTTTTGGACGTTTTGTTTCCTGGCCTGTCTCCGGGTGCTCACAGGGGGAAGTTGGGTTTCTGTGAATCATGTCAACCTTCCACTTGTGTCCGTTTCCTGTTACCATCTCTTATGTTCTCAACTCTGACAACTCTGACTGGCTGGGGGGCATCTGTGCGGCCGTCACCCCATTACTCCCTCACCCACTCACACGTGTGGTGCCCCGAATATTACTGGCTCACTTACTGTTCACCTACCTATTTATTCTTGTTTGTGTGTGTTATGTATCTATATATGTGTGTGTGTGTGTTATTTGCATATGTGTAAATATGTATATATGTAGGTATATGCGTGTATGGAAATGTATGGGCATGTATGGTGATATATGTGTAGATACATATGTGTGTATATATATATGTATACGCGTATATATGTGTGTGTATTTATATGTGTGTATATATATGTTGGTATTGGCATGTGTATGTATATATATGCGTGTATATAAATGTATGTGTTTATATATGTGTATGTGTATATATATGTATCTATATGTGTTTATATATGTGTGTGTATTTATATGTGTGTATATATTTAGGTATGGGCATGTGTATGTATATATGTATGTATATGTGTGTATATATGTGTGTGTATATATATGTGCATATATATGTGTGTATATATGTGTGTGTATACATATGTGCATATATATGTGTGTATATATGTGTGTGTATACATATGTGCATATATATGTGTGTATATATGTGTGTGTATACATATGTGCATATATATGTGTGTATATATGTGTGTGTATACATATGTGCATATGTATGTGTGTATATATGTGTGTGTATACATATGTGCATATATATGTGTGTATATATGTGAATTGAGTTGTAAAATGAACTAAAAACAATCATCTATCATCCACTTTTTTCTCATCTCTTGGTTACCTTGTTAGGCTTCCTCATCCATGAAAACATTGGTTTGAATATTTTCGGTGCGGGCCTTTTTGTGTCACTTTACCCCTCGATAAGATGAACCTCGAGAGAATCGTATGAATAAATAGACGTTTGTTATGTTTCCTGACTCTTACAGGGGGGATTTAGAACACATCTCTTAAATGCATTTGTTTTATTTATTTTTTCATTTGAAAGAGCGGTCCAGTCATGCTCTCCACGGAAAATGTCCCGCGACGGCTGGGCTGTGATTTACGGCCACGTAAGTAAAATCTGACTCCACTGGACCCCATGAATCCAGAACCCACATCCCACGGCCTCCTTTCCATCTTCCTCCCCCTCATCCAATCACACCCAGCGTACTCCATGACCGTCAGCTTCATACGTGACCTGTCCGCGTTCACAGATATCTTCAAAAAAATACCATGTTTCTGAGCGGTGACCATCGACGGGGTGTTTTCGGGGAGCGCTTTGGCCTCAGCGCCTGCGGCTTCGCTACCATGGTGACAAGAATAAACCGAGAAGAGATGTTTGTGTGCGGCCAGTGCCCGTGGACTGGATGCTCACGGTAAATTCTTTGTATATCTGCATCAAATCCTGCTCTCAGATTCATTTCCCCCGAGGGCCCGACACGTTTCTGCAACGCTTCTCCTGCAGGGAAACCCCCTTGTTTTCTACTTCCTTTAACTCCTTTTTTCAAATGTTTAATCTTCGACTCCTAATGGTCGCTGAGTTGTTTGGGGCAAATGAAGAAAAGACTTTCAAAGTCAGCAGGACCTGTGAGAAGCAGTCCTGACACTGTGAAGCCAGGGACTTTTCACAGAGCTCTTAGAAAAGCGAGATGCCACTGGTTTCCTCTTCGTGTGACGCTTTCGGCTGTCGGCGTAGGAGGCGGCCCCGGCCAAGGCTTCTTCCGCTGTGATATCTCAGCCTCGACCATCACCGCGCCGATCAGCCCCTCACCTTACGCCCTGACGGGGCCCAGGCCGTTCTCGTCCGCCACTCCGTCAAACTGCAAAAGACGGCCAGGAAGAGGGAAAAGAGGGAAACAAGAAGACCCCCTTCTGGGAATGGTGGTTGTTTTGTCTTTATCTGACGTATGAGTGCGACAGTGAATGGTTGTGTGTCTACATATGTAGAAATCATGGATACTCAAACTGATTCCTTCCCTGCTTTGCCTCCACGAGTGAGCTGCAGTTCTTCTGTCTGTCCACTAAGTGTCAGCACAACAAGCTGGAACTGCTACTCGGGCGAAACAGAAACCACCATCCGCTTCTTCTGCGCTGCTTCTTTGCAACTTTCAGTATTAAAAAGTGCTTTTCCACCGGTAATAGGTCAAAAAAAAATATGCATAATAAAAATTAGCTCTGAGGGAGAAGTCATTGTTTGAGTGATTGGGTTTCTTTAGGTCACTTCTGAGCAATGACTATATGTCATTCCAAAAAATGAACTGCATAGATTTATACCTTAGAGAATTAGGATTTATACCTACTGCTGAAATTCTGTTGATTACGGTTTATTTGGCTAATTATTTAATTTTTATATTAAATCCATATGCAAAAGTATGAGAGACCCCCTGTTGTGTACTTCTTGGTTTTTCCCAAGTATTTCAGCTGCATGCGTTAAAACCCTGATCCGCACCTCACAGTTCATGCATTGATATATTCCAGAACGGCGTTTTTCTTTTACAACTTTTAATACATTTAAGGCCTAAAAATAATAATGATAAATAAATACATTTAAAAAAAGGAAAAAGGAATATATTTATATATTTGTGTAACTGTTAAAAATCCAGGACAAGGGATCACTCACTATTTATCTATCATCTGTTTGTGTAAATATTCAGCTAATTTCTATCTATCTATCTATCTATCTATCTATCTATCTATCTATCTATCTATCTATCTATCTATCTATCTATCTATCTATCTATCTATCTATCTATCTATCTATCTATCTATCTATCTATCTATCTATCTATCTATCTATCTATCTATCTATCTATCTATCTATCTATCTATCTATCTATCTATCTATCTATCTATCTATCTATCTATCTATCTATCATCTATCATCTATCTATCTATCTATCTATCTATCTATCTATCTATCTATCTATCTATCTATCTATCTATCATCCATCTTCATCTATCTATCTATCTATCTATCTATCTATCTATCTATCTATCTATCTATCTATCTATCTATCTATCTATCTATCTATCTATCTATCTATCTTTCCCATCGCATCCTCTTAATCAATTGAATGTGTGTGTTTTATTGATTTGTGTTTGTATCCCTGCTTGCTTGTTGTCATTGTGAATTGGGGGAATTCACATGTGCAGAAAAGCTTGCGCGTTGTTGGTTCACTTTTCTGCAAGAAGAAAATGAAAATGGGATATTTCCATCGCCGCTCGGTGTCAGTTTTGCTTTTGTTTTCACTTCTCTGAGCTTGAGGTTAAACGCTGTGCGCTGAGGGAAAGGGCCTCAGACTTCGAGGAGGGGGAAGAGATGATTGGCGTGAGTCAAGTGAGCAGAAAGATGAGGCAGCCACCGAGCTCCCTGCTCCTCGCCTGGCTGTGCAGCCTCTCGTCGTGGAGTGAGTACAGACTCTCAGGTCACTTCTGCCGCTGACAAGGGCTGATGTATTCTTTTGCCGTTGTCCCGTTCCCATCTGTCATTTCGTGTTTTCAAACTGGCCAGGTCGTAGTTTAAAAAAAGAAAAATTAAATGTGATTCAAACGCATGCAAAAAAAAAATAATAATTTGCTATCCTATCTTAAGAAAGCCCTCAGTGCTTAACACAGAGGAGATGGTAAAAAGCAACATCATTCTAAATGTCTCTGTCAGACGAAAGGCTTTGAATGCACTTGCACTTTGTGATCCTTATTTTCAATAACAGGCTTTGTCATATTGAGATGGATGAAAACGACACCAAAAGCAAAGTAAAAGAAAAGAAAACTGTTTTGCAGATGACTGTTAACACACAGGATGTCTTCAGAGGAAGGAAGCGTTTCATCATAAATCATGACCCCATGTACAAGTTAAATTGCATGATAAGAAAATCAGAGGTATACAAACAGCGTTGTGTTGTTTTTCAGAAAATCACGCAAACAATTTGGAAGTGCAGGAAGGAAATTGATGCGGCGCTTTGTGTATCATTTATTTCTTCATCGAAACAAAGTGCTTCAAAAATCAGACACCGATTTCTGCCTTGAATTAAACATGAGGAGGTCTGTTTTTGTTTGTTTTTGGCTCCAAAACGCATCAGTGTTTCGACAAACTGATTGGATTTTTCCAACTTATCTGAATATTTGCTGTTTCAATTTACAGTCATTGGAAGTGTCAGTCAAAATATTAGCCAGTATTTCCCCTTGACTCGCTGCCTATTTGAAATGACTTCTGTTCACATCAACGCCGTGAGAAAATAAAGGAGGGGGGTTCAGGGTCAAAGGACAAGTTGGGTTAAAAGACTGGGAAATCATTCAGATATTCATTCATTTAATTACGTTTCAACTACGCCTGCCCTAAATCTAATTTCAAATGAAATTTGAATGGTTTCGGGGGACCCTAACATCACTGTGCATCCTTTGGACCCTCAAATCCTGACATTGCAGTTTTTAAAAAATAAATCCAGTGATTTTACATTTTTTTTACATTTTTTTGTCATCACCCAATGGTTGCAATTTCCATTGAAATGAATTGTCTCATGCGGGTGCTCATAAGGAGCATAATGCTATCAATCTCAGATACCGTGTTCAGAAAAGTGTTTTGGATGTAAAAATAGATTTATTGTGCCTTTAGATAAAATGTGTTATTTTTATTATTTTTATATTCTTTAACACATTTTCCCTAAATCAAACCCCTTATTTTTCATCACTCTGTTTCTATTCTTGTCCTTGTTGTTGTCATTTTTGCTTGTCTATTCTCACCCTTGCTCTTTTTATTTATGTTATTATTAGCATTTTTATTGTTTTTCATTCTGTTTTCTATTTTGTCCTTGTTGTTGTTCACCTTGCTGCCTATTTTTGTTTTTATAGACAGCTTTTAATTGTCTCTCTTATTCATATATTTATATTTCTACTCATATTTATTGATATTGATATTGTTATTGTTGCGCTGCTGTGACCAAAGAATTTCCCCGATGGGGATCAATAAAGTACTATCTTATCTTATCTTATCTTATCTTATCTTATCTTATCTTATCTTATCTTATCTTATCTTATCTTATCTTATCTTATCTTATCTTATCTTATCTTATCTGCCTCTCTATTGATGTCATGCAGGTGTCATTCTTTATGATGGTATTTGCGTCGTTACGGCGCCAGTTTTTGCGGCGCTTTTCCATTTAAAGCGTCACAGTAACCCTTCTCTTTGTTTTGCAGCTGTTTTGTCCGACGTGCTCACCATCCACACTCGTCACGCTGTTGTCCAGGAGGGGGACCAGATCCTCATCACGTGCTGCTTGAATTCCACGTCGGAAAGCGGACACATGGAGTGTCTGAGAAATCACACCATGATAGAAAGTAAACATGTGAACTTGATGCGACAGAGCTGTGTGAGATTCACGTTTGAAAATACCACAATGGCAGATTCGGGCACGTACTTCTGCAGAATCACCATAGATATACCCAAGTATAAAAAGCTTACGGGAAACAGCACGGTGATCACGGTGAGACCCAGAGTAGGACCGACGGACCAAACGGACGGTGAGAGACGCTTGGCGGGTTTGTGAGGCGACCCGTTGGCAAACCCCGTGATTGATTTTCCTCTCCAGATGGGAACGGGAGCTGTTTCGAGAACGGCCCCTTGCCGATCGTTTCAGCTGCGGTGGTGCTGGTGTTTCTGCTGGCCGTTTTGTCCATGTGCATCTGGCGGTGGAGGAAAGGTAGGAGCCACGACCCCTGCACGCTTTTGCTTCCTTCTGTCAGAGGAAGGGCGTCTGTGTTGACAATAATAATAATGATAATAATGATAATAATAATAACAATGGATGGTTTATTAATCCCTCGTGGGGGATTCGTTCTCCGCATTGAACTCATCATGGATGAACTCCAAAAGCGCATCAGTGCTGGATTTTTCCAACTGATGTTAATATTTATTGTTTCAATTTACAGTCATTGGAAGTGTCAGTCGAAATATTAGCCAGTATTTCACAGTGACTCGCTGCCTATTTGAAATGACTTCTGTTCACATCAACGCCGTGAGAAAATAAAAGAGAGGCGTTCAGGGTCAAAGGACAAGTTGGGTTAAAAGACTGGGAAATCATTCAGATATTCATTCATTTAATTACGTTTCAATTACGCCTGCCCTAAATCTAAATGTCACCTTCTATTTAATGTGAGTTTTTGACTTTCCTCAATCTTATATGGGATTATACTCAGTTCCTTTTTATTTCTAATCAATTTACATTTGCCAAATTCACTGGTGAGATTGCCATAAATGGTGTTACTACTTGAAAACGTACTTACCTGCGGTGTTACTGACACCTTGTTACTGAGCCTGACAACACTTTGCATCCTTTGCATCCTTCGGACCCTCGAGTCCTAACATTACAGTTTTTAAAAAAGAAATCTGTGGATGTTACATTTAATTAATTATAATATGTTACATTTATTCAATAATAATAATAATGATAATAATCATATTTTGTGGTGATAACCAAATGGTTGCAATTTCCATTTAAACTGCAAATATCTGCGTCTGTGTTAATAAAAATAATGAACGCCAGCAGTTTCATATGTGCATTCACCCGACCCTTCTAAATAGGAAAAATAAAATACGATTTTTTCAAATTCCAAACATAGGAAAATACGGTGGGCTCCACAAATGCGTATTTTTCATTTCAGGGTTAAAAAGAACTTAATTTTCTTTAAAAATCTGACCTCTGGATCACTCATAAAAAAATGTATTACACTCTTTTCAACCCATAAAATATTTACAGTCTATTTTTTCATGAGAAAAATAAAGTTTTTGTGGTTGGATTTATATGATACTGGGGTTCAAAAATGCAGATTTTTTAACAAAACCCAATATTATGCAAAATTACAATAGATCTTTTGATTAATCCTAAGACTTAGCTAGTTTTTGTTTTATTTCCCTCAAAAAAATATTTTTTGGGAATAAATTCTTGAAATTTATTTTGCTCCAATGAGGAAAAGAAGTGATGCTTTTGATAGAACAACAACTGATCTATTAAAAGAGGCAAAGTCCAACAGAAAAGTTGCAGAACTTGCAAAACCTACTTTTTTAGAGCCGCTCTAGATGTTTTACTGCTGCACAAAATGAACCGTGCATCAACATCACCACAGTCACAATTCCCCCACTGAGCACAGAAAAGATAGACCAAGCCACGCAGCCTGATCGCCTGCAGCCAATGACGGCCATCTCAAATCCTATGAGTCGGGTGCGTGGGGTTCTTACAGGTTCTCCGGGTTCCTCCTGCAGTCCAAGGCCGCTCAGGAGGTTTGCTGGAGACCCTGAATGGGCCGGATGTGAGAACGAGAGAGCGGATGGCTCCAAACCTCGATGACCCTGAGCGCTGGACAGCCATTAGACGTAATGAATGAATCCGAATCAGAAAGTTAGAGGCCACACGGAGGAGCAGCATGAATGGTAAACAAAGAAATATCAGGGTGAATATATATAAAATATAGGTAGAAATAAATGACTGTACAGTTGTGCAGATTGTACCATAGGTAAGAAACAGTGAGGTGAGCTACGCTCTACATTTATAGAAGAAATATATCATGAGCGGCGTGACACTTGATGGAGGGAAGTCAATGAATGAATGGATGAATGAGTCATGCATACATGCTTTTTTCTCCCTGGTGGAGATTGTTGTCGCTGTTGTCACCCTGTTTCTATTCTCATTCTTGCTGTTGTTTTTCATTCTGTTATCTATTTCTATCCTTGCTGTCGCTCAATTTGCCCTCAACTTTTTCTTCATAGATATATGTTGCTATCTTTAAACTGTCTCTTGTATTTATATTTCCATTCCTATTTATTAACACTGCTATTGTTGCACTTCAGAATTTCCCGTCTGCGGATCAATAAAGTTCGATCTCATCTTATCTCACAGGTCCCTACAGTTTACCATATATTGTGACTAAACGTTGCTGTTGTTCCCCTAAAAATGAAAAGAAAGCACGCTTCCCTGCGTGTGCATATACATATGCATTTGTGTGTGTGTGTGTGTGTGTGTGTGCACTCAAATCCATCTCACCTTTTCAGAGAGAGTGGCGATGGTGATCTACGAGGTTCCTGGCAGCGAGGGGCCGGAGATGGACAAACACGGGACCACAGGCTCCGCAGGCTCCACCCAGTGGGTAGGCCTTCCATCTGTTCTTGAGCCGAATGAAATGAACAAAACAGAACAGTTAGGAGGGAAACAGCGAAGGGTTGAGTGTCTCCAGGTGACGCGCGAATGAGAGGGGGAACGCTTGGACGTCTCTACACGCGGCCCTATGATTGGCTGGCATCTGGTCCAAGGTGAACCCCTGGCTCTGGAGTTTCATCTTGCAGTTCAAAAGCATGCAGTATGTTATTTGGAAGCGTCTCACCCCATCACGCATGGAAGAATATATGAATAAATGAATGAATGTGTGATTTTTATCTGATATATCATTATTATTACGATGTAAAACTGTATTTGTGTGCGTTTTGTTGATGCTGTTGGAGTGTCCACAGCTATTATACATTATAAACCTATCATGTGAAGGCTCTTGCCTCAGTCCACCTGAGTACTAGCGACGTAGATTCATCATGATGGTGAAAAATAGCACTGTTGATCTTGACTTTCGTGTGTTGTATGCGTGTGTTTGCAGGGTGTGTTTGCATGTGTGAGGTCAAGCTGCAGATATGATATAGAATAATTAGAATAGAGTAGAAGAGAGCGCAACGACGTTTGGTGACGTGCACGGTTGGAAAAGAAAAGCAGAATCTAGAAGGAAACGGTAGAACAGAATATGACGTGAGTCTAACACAGACGATCCAAGTTAAACTGTGTATCGAATATCAATATGAATATGAATATAAATCTGACATGGCTCTGGGGAATTCACAGATAGACACATCATGTGTGTAGTGTCGTGGGATGGGGATATTAATATGGATAGCTTTAGAGTAAAAACATTAAAATTTAATTTAATTTAATTTAATTTAATTTAATTTAATTTAATTTAATTTAATTTAATTTAATTTAATTTAATTTAATTTAATTTAATACAGCATGTTGGAGGAAGGGAAGGCTTGAGCGCTGTGCAGTTGTGCATTGCCAGATATGTGTGTGTGTACATGCTCAGGCTCCGAAGGCGATGCGAGTCATTGTGCTCTCAAATAAGCTTGTGTTGATTGAATTCCGGTCTAAAT
Source organism: Fistularia tabacaria (assembly GCA_901007705.1). NCBI lineage: Eukaryota > Metazoa > Chordata > Actinopteri > Syngnathiformes > Fistulariidae > Fistularia > Fistularia tabacaria. The sequence continues at coordinate 41,305 of CAAKHD010011013.1, read as the reverse complement.
TGCACCTTAAATCCAAGCGCTCCGGATTCATACATTGGAAGCTGCCAAAGTTCCACGAATTGCATTTGCAATCCAATGCACCGTGAAGAATTTGTCCGAGACATTCCAGCTGTCCTCAAGTCCATTTGACAGAAACCTTGGGTGTGACTGATACGGCAGATATTGTGCTGCGCACAAACAGTAGAATGTGTATAATCTTGGATTTTCCTCTTCTCGTCCACAGTGTCAGGTGGCCCTGTATGAATCCATCGATTACTTTGTGCATGTGGACATGAAGGGCAGTGACTGAGGATCTGCGGCGGACGGACTCTCTCCACTCTCTTATCTGTACATAATGAAGGCCGTGAATCATTAACCCGCTGTGTAAATGCTGCCTCTGCTGTAAACCGCCTACCTTTGACACAGCCTGTGTGGATTCCTTGCCTTCCATCACATACCACCGTGTTTTGATCCTCTACCGTGGTGATGGTGAGTTTGTTCCAAGCTGCAGGTTTCACAACTCACTTGGTAATTTGAGCGAGGGGAAACGGTGGCGTGTTTGGGGTTGCTGACATAAGGTCAATGACAGGAAGTGGAAGCAGCGCTTAAGACACTTAAAAAGTGGCTCCTGCTTTGCTGCACCTCAATCGATCTCTAAATGTCGTAACATCGGAACGTGTTCCAACCGCCTTGCGTCACTTGACTGCCTGCATCCGCTCAGCCTCTCCAACCCTCTGCCCTCTGTGGTCTGCAGAAGACACGAGTGTACAAGAGAATGCACACACAGGTCAGCTCAGCGGTGCACGACTGCACGACTGCAACCCAACAACACAACAATACCAACCCACGTAAGTCAAAGGATGCTGAGGTTGGAACCCCCAGGGAGGAGATCGAGAGTGTTTCCAAACCTTCTTTCAGCCACAGCACATATTTGACATTAGGAAAATCACTCCAGCAAATAAATCTGTCCAAAACGTTTTGAATGAGAGAGAATTAAAGTGTGGTCTCAGTTTAACCTCCTCAGAGTGAAATCTGGTCTGTTTTCTGGAACTCAAAGCTGATGTTCTCGCAGGAAGTGTCTGTTTGGATTCAGCCATGAGTTCAACTAGCTAGTTGTGTGTAGCTTTCAGAGCTTCTCACTGGTCCTGGTGGTTGTCTTCAACAAGGCTGCCTGGTTGTCACTCTGTTTACTCACATCAACTGAACCGCGGTTGTTGTTACGTAGAAGTGAAGGTGTTTGGTTGAAGTTTGCTGTTGCACAGCTTTTCCTGCAAACCAGGCAGAAACACAATCTCACTTTCATTGGATTGTCATGAGCTTAACCTTTTCAACTTTCTTCTGACCACCACTCATACCTGGACCTTCATCTGGGTCACAATGTTCTCCAGGACCAGAGGCTCCTGATGGAGGACTCTTTCTTTTCAAATATGTCTCCATGTTGTTTCACTGCCGCTGTCCCACTGCAAGCATCAGTCCTTCTCTGCTGTTTGAGCAGCAGCAGCAGGAAGATCCACATCTTCATCCACCGCCTGTCCCTGGTCACACAGATAGATGTACCAAGAGACATCCTTGCGTTGAATGAATCATCAGGTGACAGTGGGCCGCAGCACAGCGGTTGGGAAACACTGATCTAGAGGATGAGCAGATATGGAAAAGGATAAGAAAACTATTTTTCTTGTCAAAATCCTTTCGAATTTCTGTCCTCGACGTCTCACCCGAGAGGCTTCTTCGGCTTCGGCTGCTTGTGAGGACTGAAGATGGCTCTTGGACGAAAGGTGAATCGTCTTCGTCTGCCATGAAACGATTTCGACAAGAACGAACCAGGACCTGGACGACTGAGAACCTTCACAGACATTGCTTTTTTTATCATTATTGGTCCATTCATTCATTCATAATCTGTGTTGCGGGTGGTTTTGGGGGTTGGAGCCCAGGAGAGGGTGATCCTGGACCAGTTGCCACGTAGAAACATCCGTTCACCCACCCATTCATACGTCTGGACAATGAAGGGTCTCCAATTGACCTACTTCATCCGGAGAAACCCGGAGAACCTGAAGAAACCCATGCAGACACTTAAGGAGAACATTGAAACCCTGGGAATCGAACCAGAGACCTTCTTGCTGTGTTATTACCATCATTGATAGCAGTCGTAGTAATTGTAGTGGTGGTACTAGATGACTTTTTATGAAGAAAATGTTCCTGTGTTTCCACAAAAGACAGAATGTACCTTTGTGTCCGGGTCATGGAAAGGGTCTTCACGACCCGCTGTCCTGGACACCACCAGGTTCCTGTTTGGCCGAACAAACCTGTCCAGAGACTGTCCCATCACATTAGCTGACACAAAAGCTGCCCCCTGCTGGCCATTGGTTTGTAAAGGTGCGCGTTTCCAAGAAGTGCTCCATTTCTCTTCCACCGTCCGTGAAAGAAGAAGTACATCTGAGATGGACAAATGGAGAAGGTCCGGGCTGCACAGGTGACGTTTCACCCGCCACAGACGGTCTCCGGGCACCAGAGGTAAGGACACACAGACACCGGCAGCCACTGACTGGAAATCCTTGTTTGGGACTTTAAATCATCTTTTTTAGCATGACTGTTCTTTTTCTTTCTGTTGTTGCAGGTTGTTGGACCAACCGTGACCAGGGTAGCTGGGAGAAGAACTGAGCACATGTTGGACGTTCTGGAGAAGGAGTCGGCCTGAGATGGTTTGGACATGGACAGGGGAGGGACGGAGAAGATCTCGGTAGAAGGATGCTGAGGGTGGAGTGAAGAGGGCAGGGCGTACAATGGCAAGTCATGGCGGACATGCTAACATGCTAATGGGGGCAATGCGTGTCATTTTGCACTTTACAAAGAGGCTTTTTTTTTAAATTGTTCTTCAACGAAACATTTTTTTGGGTTATTAGACGCTGGATTTTTTGTTTCTGTATCTGTTACTGTGCACGGACCACATACCACCCGTCCAGAAGCACAGGACGGTCAGTTAAGTCCCTGCTGATCGCGACACAAATATCTTCTTCAGAGTTCGGGTTGTTTTTGTCAGCACGGGTCACAAAATGAGAGAAGTTATGGGGAAGTCACTCCACCCATGGGTGGCGGTCAGAGGAACACATGTACAACAGGAGGTTTTTGCTGAAGTTCAGAATGGAACGCGAACCGTGCAGAGCGAGAAACACCACTTCGTGCGAAGACTCAGAAAACTGTAAATAAAAACTCGTAACTTATAATCACCAATGAATGACGTCGATATTAGCAAGTTCTGCTGCAGCTCCAGCTTCCATCGCGTTTCATTAAACACACCGATTTTTGCTGCCTTCTTAAACATTGCTTCGACCAGTGTGTGTGTGTGCATCTGTGTGTGCGAGTGTGTTCCTCTTTGGCTGTGTGTTATTTCTTTAAGCAAATCAATGAAAATGATCATTGTTGTTGTTGTTAACAATAGCGATAGTATGCAAAACATTGTTATGTTATGTTTCACACATTTTTATAACTTAAATCCCTCTGTATTTACACTTTTAACTCTCCAAGTCGAAAAAAAACTTGCAAACTCCAGAGATGGCGGGAAAAAAGATTAAAAATAACAAAGTATATCTTAAAAATACTTTGAGTCCAATACATTTTCAAAAGTGATATTTCTATGCATTTTATTTTAAATAGGCAATAAACAATAAATAATATTTCAGACACATCTTTAAGGTCAACATTTTAGCTTCTTTCTTTATTCTTATTCTTATTCTTTTATTTATTTACAATTTTCACGTTTGGTTTCTGACAAGGGTTTTCTATCTATTCTATTCTGTAGGGAACAAGCATGACAGATAGATAGATAGATAGATAGACAGACAGACAGACAGACAGACAGACAGATAGATAGATAGATAGATAGATAGATAGATAGACAGATAGATAGATAGATAGATAGATAGATAGATAGATAGATAGATAGATAGATAGATAGATAGATAGATAGATAGATAGATAGATAGATAGATAGATAGATAGATAGATAGATAGATAGATAGATAGATAGATAGATAGATAGATAGATAGATAGATAGATAGATAGATAGATAGATAGATAGATAGATAGATAGATAGTGTTGTGTCGTGTTGCTGTGTACTTGTTCTAGTAACCATCTAACATCTAGTTCCAATGTCCACCATGCCAGTGACTTTGGGTGGCACTATTTCTGTGCTACTTCGTTCCAACCTTCTAATATCTACTGAAAGCTAAATTTGTGTGCGGTATGTTTTTGTGATGCGAAGGCTTCTTGTTCGCCATGAAGATCTGTCTGAGTGGTCAAAGCAGAGGCATTTGTTTCCACTGCAAAACCATTCACCGCAAGAGGCCACAAGACCTGTCTTCAGCTCCACATACGGTTTCCTGTGCACATATCGGGGTTTGCACATATCACACAGGCATCTGTCAAGTTCCAGGTCAAGTTAAAAAACGACAGCGATGTCACTGATGGAAAGCTTTCCAAGCTACCGCCTGCATTGTGGGGACAACAAACCAAGCTTTCTGTTGAGTTGGAATAAAAATGGCAGTGAAGAAACGTGCTGAAGCAGGTTCGAGCAGGATTCTAGAATACCGTCCAGAATGAATGGTTCGGTGGCCAGACCGGCGATGCCGGGCGGTTTGGAGGCCGTGGCGCTGAGGAGAAGATAGGAAGAGGAGCTGAAGGAGGTAGAGATGAAGATATTGAGGTTCTCCATGGGAGTGAGGAGGACGGAGAGAATCAGGAGGGAGTCCATCAGAGGGACGGCACATGGTAGAAGTTCTGGAGATAAAGTCAGAGTGAGAGGGTTCGGACATGGACCGAGGAGGGATGGAGAAGATCTGGGTGGAAAGATGCTGAGGTTGGAGCTGCCAGGCAGGAGGTCGAGAGGAAGACCAGAGGAGATTTACGGATGAAGGTAGTTGGCGTGAGAGGAGCGGATGCAGAGGAGAGGGTTCGGAGGAGGTGCTTTGGAAACCCCGAAGGGGAGCAGCCAAAAGCAAAGTAAGACGCTCTCTCTGACTTCACGGGTGCTTCCGAGCTTTGGTGGGAGGTCTTCAAACATCCTGAATGTTTGCTGTCCTTCTGAGGGAACTTGTTGCAGAATCATCTCAAAAAATCAGGTCGTTTCCAAGCAGAAGAATCATGCGCGAGGTCACGATCGTCCAAAGGACAAACCCCTGGATCCATTCACATTCCTTCGTCATGAAAATAACAAACCGCGAGGTTCTTTGGCCCCGGCTGGATTGACAGCAGCTCAGGACAAGAGAGGCTTTGAGCCACATCAAAAATGCCACTTGCCTTGCCTTCAGAGTCTCATGGACAATCAGTGTCCGGTCCGAACCTGGAGAAGGAGGAGATCAGTGCACTTCCATGACAACGAAACAAAAAGAACCTGGAAAGTGCCAAGAGGATTTGCTTCCCATTCGCAGAGTCGCGTGTGTTGTTATTGACCTCGAGCTCCTGGTTCAAAGTTCTTGTGATGCAACACGAGCCTCGTTCTCCCCTCACACGACAAACATACAAGCATTCCCTCGCCCGGTCACACCAAAACACTCACACCAGCTTTCACTTCCTCATTCATGCACCTGGGCAATCCTTGGGCTTCGATGAAAGCACCTTTTTTTGGACTGCGGGGGGAGAGCGGAGAACCCGTAGGAAACCCGCGCAGATGCAGGGGAGGACAAAAAAACCACAACGAAAGTCCCGATGTCGGAATAGAACCGGGAACCAAGAAGCATCTGTGTCTTGTTGCCGTTTCAATAACCTGCGGTCGCTGTGTTTGAGTGGGCGAGCGCTCGTCCTAAAACAGGCTTCCACGTAAACTGTCCAGCCTCCTACAAGGAGGTAGGCTCAGGTGGTCTCTGTCGTCCCCTGGACGCCTGACAGGAAATGCTCTTCTTTCTCCATTTATGACTGTAAATCCCACTCCCTGTCAGCGGAGGCTGTCGGCCATCCGGGTCGTCATTACTCGACTGGGAATGACGAGTGATTTGAAGACGCCCGGCTTCTAATACACGGGCTTTCTTCAACTTTAACCCACAGTTGATCCATATGGACGGATACACACACTGGTGAAGCTTGTGGACATTCTTCCCAGGAGAGCTGAAGCTGTTCCAGCTGCAAAGGGTGGATCCACGTCTCATCTCTGCTCTCGCCACTGTCTCCTCCACCTTTCCTTTCCTTCTGTTGCGCTCTATACTCCGGAAAATAGGTTACCTTTAAGCCTTTACAGGTCTGGGCTGAAAGGGGCCGGTGAGGCTGATGGGCGAGTTGTCGGGAAACAAAAAGAGGCGTGTCGTCCGAGTTGGGGTCATGACGGGGGTTCGGGTCTGGTGCGAGTCGTCAACCCCTTCAGGTGAGCTGCGGGGTGAAGATGGCTCGGGTGGATGCCGGCCTCCGGACCGGGCTCAGCACTGAATGCAGCACTAACCGTTTCAACCACAAGTCAAATCGCTTAAATTGACCACAAGAGCAACAGCTGATTTACAGTGGACTCAACCAGCGAAGCACCTTTGCAGGCATTCATCTCAAATAAACCAGGAGGCTGGACAGGAACTCACACTCCTGTCACCTGGTTTGCAGCTCTCCAGCTACTGTGGAGATTTCAGAGGAGAAACTTTTGCATCTGCTGCTCTGGTAATCCCCCGATCAGAGGCATCAAGATGCCTGTAAATCCGCCTCTGTGATACTTTCTTTCTTTAATGCTCTCTTCGCCCACCAGGGAGCACTGACCGAGTGACACACTTCCCCCGACTGCCGTTATGTCATTCTGGAAAGCCTCTCCTGCTCTCTAGTGGTGGAATGAATCTCCTTGAGCGGAGAGGAAATGAACCCGGTCACTCTCGGGTTCCCTCACGGCGCAAACTCGTTTCCCATTTGGAAATCAATCAGCGATATATTGGCCGGTCTTTGTGAACGTGCAGGCCGCCGCCCCGCAGGGCTGTTTGTGAAACGCGGTCAGCCTGTAATCGGCTTGCGAGGTCATTAAGCTCAGACCCTCCTCCCTCGCATCCCCTCTTCCTCGCCCTCTCGGTGTGCGGGGCATTAGGGAGGGCTTATGGGGATCAGCTTTTCCACGGCAGAGGTGGACGGAGCCGTGGAGTCCCGAGGCGCAGGTGAGCACAGCGGCGCGAGGGAGGCCACCAGCGCCGATCCTTCCCTCTGTTCGCCACCGTCACAAAGTGCACTTTGTTGCCTCATAAGGTCGAAGTTTCCTACAACTCATTAGAACTTTAACATTGATGAGTTGCAGCTTTTTGCTGAATTTGCCATTTAAGTAGCTCATTGCTTCACTTATATGTTCAACTCGACCGACGTGAAACCGTCATCTGATTGAGAATTAATCGTGTAATGCTTCGTGTGGTTCATCAAATGACATTTTTGCTGCCCACGGCAACTGACGTTTCACTGGTGTGTGTTTGCGCGGGCGTGCTTGTATTTTTTGGTGTGGTTTGTATGCGTGTGGGTGTGTGTTGGATCAAAGCGGTCAAAAAACATAAAATTCATCCAGAACCCGTTGTGCTGCGTCACAGTGAGCGCCTTCTTTCGATACTGACTGCATTTCTTTGCAATCCATCATTTGTTTTGTGTCAGATGCAGAAGAGAACCCATCAAATCCTTGGAAGTCATCTGTGGTCACTCGGAATAAGAAATCTTACTTCATGTCCTCTTTTATTCCATCCGTAAATCTCCTCTCGGTCGTCCTCCAGACCTCCTGCCTGGCAGTTCCAACCTGAGCATCCTTCTCCCCTGACCTTCACCCTCCCTCCTCTGTCCATGTCCAAACCATCTCCGCCATCAACGTATGCCGTTGCAGTGGTTGTTCACCTCGTTGGAGGTTCTGAACCCCAGCAGTTTCATACGTGCATCCACCCAACCCTCCTTAACAGGAAAAGTAAAATATGTTTTTTGCAAATTCAAACATAGTACATACAGTGGGATCCAGAAATGCAGATTTTTCATCTATGGGTTAAAAAAAAGATTATTTTCTTTAAAAACCCGAACTCTGAATAAAAAATAAAAAAAAACGCTGATAAAAAAATCTATTGCATTCTTTTCAACCCATAAATTATTTGTAGTTTATTTTTTCATGCACTATTCAGAGATATATAACGTTTTTTTCAAAAAAATTGTGATTTTTTTTTAATAAAACCCGTTATTATGCAAACATTTCTATATATCTGTCCGTTATTGTAAGGTTTTAACTAGTTTTTGTTTTATTTCCCTTCAAAAAAACTTTTCTTCGAATAAATCCTTGAAATTAATTTTTGCTTCTATGACGAAAAGAAGTGATGCTTTTGATAAAACAACAATTTGTCTATTAAAAGAGGGGAAATCCAACAGAAAAGTTGCACAACTCCTCAACAATGCTGCCCCCTCGTATCAAAATCCGCATTTTTGGAGCCACTGTAGATGTTTTGGTGCTGTGTGTCTTCACCTCTACCGAACCCCTCAGACTGACTCACCGAACCCCTGGGGTTCGACCGAATCCAGGTTAAGAACCGCTAATGACCCTAAGTACTTAAAAATCCTCCACCTTCTTTCTCTGCAATCCCTGTTACCTCACAGTGCCGCTTGGGATGCTCTCATTCCCACATAGTCTGTCTTGCCGCGGCCAGCCTTCAGTCCTCCTCCTCTCTAACTTCTCCTCAACCTGCTCCCTGCTCTGACGCCAGATCACACTGTCATCTGCAAACACTGTCCATGGTGACTCCTGGCCAACGTCATCTGGCAGCCTGTCCATGGCTATATGAAAGAGGGAGGGGCTCAGAGCCGATCCCCCGTGCACTCCCACCTCCACCTTGAACCCCTCTGACACACCCACATCACACCTCATCAATTGCATACATGTCCTGCACCACTCCAACACACTTCCTCATACAGTACCACAGTTCCTTTTTTGTCAACCAATTACATGTGATTCCTAGATCTCCGTAGAAACACTGCAGGTCCCTCTGGCCCTACCTTTTGAGAAGCCTACTCAGGTGGTCACCTTTCACCAGTATTGTGTTCAGTTTTAGTGCTGCAAAAAGCAAACAGGTCATAGGCATGCCTCCTGGGTGTCGCCTCCTCCTGGGCAGCTTATGTCGGCTGTGTCCACCTGGTAAGAGGCCCTCTGGTCAGCCCAGAGTACACTGGAGTGATTCGAGGCCTCCCTGGCCTGGTAATGCTTTGGGGTATTGCTTTGCACATGGACATGTGGGTGGCCCTCCAAAGGCCCCTGGCACTGTGACACAGGTTGGGCCAGGAGTTGAACAATCAATCAACGTTTTAAAAACAAATCACAATTTTTTCAAGATCTCTAATTTGCAGGCTCCACAGACTTAAGTCAATGGTCTCCGCTTGTGCTGCGCTTTCACACAACGCCGTTTCAAAGTGCTTTCCGCTAGATCGCATTTACACAGCTGACGGAAGAGCTGCCACACAAGGCACCAACCAAGCCATACGATTAGCTCCAGGACACTTTGGCATGCAGCTGGTAGGAGCTGGGAATCAAACCGACAACGCCCCGCCGCCACCTGAGCCGGTAACTTTAAATGTATTACAGTGGGTTGAGTTCTTTGGACACCACAGGAGCAAAACTGATTGAGCACCTACAATCTGACCCTGAAATGCATTAATTCATGAAAATAAATATGAAATCATCTCATTTTGTTTCTTCGAGTTTTTGCTAAAAAAAGGGACATCATTATTTTATGTTCTTTTTTTAAAAAAACGTGGTAAAAGTCCTATGCACAAGCAACAGTCGTCTCTTTATCCTTTGACACAACAAGAAATCCACATGCAGTTTTTGCAATGTAAACAGTTAATGAGACACCGTGTCGACTTCGGCGAGGTCGTCCCCGGTTTGACCCCCGGGGTTGTTATTTCAAAGAAAACATTAAGAAATGAAATGAATCAAGCCCCAAAAGTGCTGAGTAAGCTCTCGTGTCGAGGGAGGACGGCCATGATCGCGCTCGGATGCCACGTGTGGCGCTCAAGCGCTGATGAATACCTCATTTTGTTTAAGACGCCGCGCATGTCGGGTCATATGAGCTTCCAGGGCGTCCGACTCGTCCCGTGGCTGATGTTCACACACACTGCCGCTCTTTGTCTCTGACTCAAGCTCGGCTTCCCAGAAGGTGCCAGGAGACGTTCGACGACCGCTGGAGGTCCGCGGAAGGCTGCTTCACAACACAGGAGGGGAGTATTTCCACCAGAATCTCATCAGGTGTATCCAAACGGGCTTTGTACTTTGCCCTTCATGTTTGAGATAAGTAGTATATTTTGGCGCGGGGGTTTGCGCTTCCGCCTCACAGCAGGAAGCTCCCTGGTTCAATTCCGACAGGCCTTTGTGTGTGGAGTCCACGTGGAGTTCCAACAGTCCAAAAACATACAGTCGGAGACCCAACATTGCCCGGAAATGTGAATGAGAGCAGGAAAGAGGGGTCACTGATGGAAAGGCCGGTATAGTACAAGGTGATACACTATTGTCTATTTCCACTCATTTCAGGAAACTGAAGAGATGGTCATGAGATCTGGAGGTACATCAGTAGACTTCTGATCCTGTGGTGAAGAAGAAATGATCACCCAGGTTTTGGTTTTTTGATGCCCGAAGCGCTGATCATATTAAATGTACTTCATACTTGGTTGATTAATTTTATTTGCTTGCTTTTCATTTTTTTTTGTTCAATAAAAAAAAAAAAAAAAAAAAGGAACAGGCTTAATGCGATTTCCAGGACAGGGGATCTGCTGGTTGTTTGGTCAGCCTTTAAAATGATGAAAACGTTTTTTTTTGCAGAAAGCATGATTTAAAGTAATGGTTGACATGCTTTTACTGCACTTGTAAGCAGTGTCTTTAATATATGTTCACATCCAAATTAGAATATGGGACATCTTGGCTTCTGACAGTGAGCTGCAAAATTAGGTTTTAGATGAACTGAATTCAATGAAACAAGGTGTTTCGTTCGGATAACCCTTGCTTACCCAGACCGCATTGCGCTAATAACGTACGGAATTGTGCCGTATATCAGTGGTACGGTTGTAAATACTGGAATAAAGATCTTGTAATACTGCACTTTCTTGCATTTCTGCTATAGAGGAAAAGCAATCCGCCTTGTTTGCATTCCATTCAAATGAATGGTCTGCTGACGTCTCAGGCGGCGCTATTCTTAGAATGATAATGTATACCTTATTAATCCCTCGTGGGGAAATTCGTTCTCTGCATTTTACCCATCATGGATGAACCATGAGCGGTTGGTATGATCGAGCGACAGAGTTTTTGTGAAATAGCAGCAGCAGGACTGATATTAATGGTTTGAAAGTGGGTAGAGGAGGGCTGGCACCAACACAGGGGAAGCCTGCCAATTCACAAAATCTGCTCCGATCAGTGGTAGGAGTCATAATAATAACAATTATAATAATACTAACAAAATAATCAGGGTTAGATGGAGAAGGTTCACTCGCTGTGGCCCAAAGGAAAAGAATACTACTAATAATACTAATAATGCTAATACTAATAATACTACCAATAATAATAATGATGATGATACATTTGATTAAAATTGTCTTACTAATTACTCAAGGACACCGTACAGACATACACACATACACAAAATACAGATTTAAAAGAATAAATACAATTAAAAACAATAAAAGTGACAAAGTAAAGCTGACGACAGCTGACGGCTCACCAGGAAGTCACAGAGCCATACAACCATTCTAATGATAAAAATAGTAATAATAAAAATAACAATTTACAAAAGGTAGTATTATTATATCAATGTTATTATTAATAATAATACTAATACTACTGTTAATACTAGTACGACAAATGATAATAATAATGATAATAAAATATATAAAATATAAAATATATGAAATATCATTAGAATATTAATATAATTAATAATAATAATACTAATACTACTATTTGTGCTACTACTACCAATGATGATAATATTGATAATAATAATTATAATAAAATATATGAAACATTATTAGAATACTAATATAATTAATAATAATAATACTAATACTGCTATTTGTGCTACTCCTACCAATGATAATAATAATGATAATAATAATTATAATAAAATATATGAAATATTATTAGAATATTAATGTAATTAATAATAATAACACTAATGCTACTATTTGTGCTACTCCTACCAATGATAATAATAATGACAATAATAATTATAATAAAATATATGAAATATTATTAGAATATTAATGTAATTAATAATAATAATACTAATACTACTATTTGTGCTACTCCTACCAATGATAATAATAATGACAATAATAATAATAGTAATAGTCATTATTATTATCATTATTATTAGCACATGGCCACATAGAGACATACAACCATTCAGGCTTTCATTCACACGTCCAATGAACATATTGCATGTTTTTGGACTGCGAGGTTGAAGCCAATCTACCACCAGTAATAATAATAATAATGAAAATAATAAGAACAGTAATTATTCTTATTATTAGTATTATTATTAGCACATGGCAGCTCACCACCCAGCGCCCCGGCGTAGAACGGTGATACGGTCTAAGTTTATCTAAGATCGAAGCGATCGGGTTCGATTTAAACCGCCGATTTGAACATGGAGACACTGCGGCCTAATCTTGCAACTGCCGAGCTTACGTGCCAAACAAGTGACAAATGCCGCCCCGAACGACGTGGTGAGTGTTTCGTTTATTTATTTTATCTTTTTACGAGAAATAGTTGGCGATGGACTTGTCGTGTTTATGCGTGTCCTGATGCGTAGAACAGAAACCCAGTCGGTGAGCCAGCTATTACCCTGTCTGTTGAACCTGTTGACCAGGAACGATCCGCTCACATCTCGTGTACACAATGACAGGCGGTTGCCGTTGCCGCGTAAGACATAGCACACATTCCTTTCAGCCCACTGTCTCAGATGTTTGTTTTTGTCCAACGTCTCAGGATGTGAGATAAGAATCTACTGCTAGATGCTGATTTGTCAACCAGTCCGTCCGCACTGTCGTTCGCCCGGCGGGGGATCCTGTTTTTAGTACGTGCGAAACTCGGTGGTTTATCTCCAGTAATATGAGGTGCTCTAAAAGCAGAACATCAAACAGGTGGGGCTATTTTGGAAAAGCATTTGACATCAAATCAACAGTGCTGCTCACGCCCAGTCGCTGTGTCCTTCTGGAACATTTGAGCATGCCGTCGTCAGCGTGATGTCTTGTGATTTTCCAAAATCGAGTGTGAAACTGAAACCATCAGGGATGACTAATAGATGGAGATATATAATCGTTTCATTGATCTTTAGCGCCGCTGAGTCAGCTTTACGCCCGTCAGGGTGAACAGCAGCCATCAACGCCAGCTTTATCCACAGCAGAAATACAAACCATATTTTTCTGCATACTGTGCTTTTGTGACGTGTGGTTAAAGGATGTGAATCCAAAAAAAAAAAAAAGATGAGATGACTCTACTCCTCAAATCTAACCGACTATTACATTTTCTTGTTTGTGCAACACTCTGGTGAAAAGCGATACAAAGTCCAGGCCACAACCGATCACTCTCTTTTTCACAGCTCATGGCAGCTTTCGGCCACTCAAATAACAGCAAATCTTTCTGGAAGGATTTCCAGGTCAAAACCCAACCTTCCCATCAAAAATTCCATCAGTGACAATAACAACCACACACATCCATGTCTCCTTTGGCTCCTCAGCTTTCCATGTGGGAATTTTAAGCATTATTATTATGAGTAGTAGCAGTATTCTTAGCAGTCGTATTGTTATTGCTGTCATTTACATTATTATTATTATTAGTGTTGTTGTTCTATTAGTAGTAGCAGTGTAATAATATAATATTACCAATAGGAATATTACTATTATTATTGGTATTATTATAATTATTATTGCTATTACTATTGTTGTTGTCATTGTTGTCAGTAGTAGTTGTGCAGGTATTATCATAATTATTAATACTATTATTATTATTTTTGTTGTTCTGTCGATGTTAGCAGTTGTACTGATGGTATTATTAGAATCATTATTACTATTATTTTTGTTGTTGTTCTGTTGATAGTAGTAGTATGATTATTATTGATATTATTGTTGTTGTGGTATTATTATAATTGTTATTACTATCATCATTACTATTATTGTTGTTGTTGTTGGTGTTGTTGTTGTTGTTGATAGTAGTAGTCGTGGTAATATTATTATAATTATCATTATTATTACTATTGTTGTTGTTCTGTTGATAGTAGTAGTAGTGGTCGTATTATTATAATTGTCGTAACTATTATTATTGTTGTTGCTGCCGTTATACAATATAATCAAGCTGTACAATGATCTTACAAAATGCCGGCTTGCAGAGCATATATTATTCAACCGAAAGTGATGTTTGGCTACAGTTAGCCAATGTCAGCAGATGTCAAAACCTGCCTCAAAGGATTCATTACGGACGAGGCTGAATATCCAGCGGCAGGTAAATTGAAAAACCTCTGCTGGACTTGTTCGGTTGTCTAAATGAGTTCCGTCCTGGTGGCCTTCCGTGAATCCCAGCCGGCACTGGATGAGAGGCCGGTTCGCCACCACTCCAATTAAAAGGCCACGTTCAAGCCGAGGACGCACAACAAAATGCAGTTGTGTTATTGTGTACTAATTCCCAGCCCTACCAGCCGATGACGGCGAGCAGGTGGAACACAGGAAAGAGGTTCAGAGGGCTAAGATGACAGGAATGAGCGGGAATGTGGAAACAACAATGGCCAGAGGGCCCACAAAGCGACGCTGAATGGCACAAACGGATGAAAGAGCACCAACTGAAGCTGCGCAAACAGCAGCGGGAGCATGTCGTCCGTGTTTGTTGACGCTCTAAACTGTCGCTCGCACAGACACGCTGGCTTTGGCGCTCGGTCGGCTCCGGCGGGTTTGACAAATCATGCGGTCCGCGATCGCTCACCTCGTGCCGCTGTTAAACGCGCGATTCCCGGTCTTTCGACCGTCCTAAAGAAATCATTTTCCGAGTCTTTTCACAATCAAAGACGGCCGTGAAAGCTGTGCGGCGTGTCCTTTAGCTCCAGAGAAGCGCAACCATGAACCATCACATCCTCACCGATGGGCTGCAGTCGTCTGGTAGCATAGATGGTGTGTTTTGTGGTCCGTACAATCGAATATCATAGAATAGATGTTGATCCCGCAACTTGCATTAAGCTAATGACATTTCCATTGGAGCGCAAATAGTTGTTGCCTGGAAAAGAAACAAAAGCTCGGTGAGCCTTGGAGACATAAATCTGTCCGACCGAGCAACAGCGATCATTCACGGTGTGCAGGGAGGAGACGGCCTCCTGGAGGACCGGGTCATTTGCAGCGACGTCCCATGCATGCCTGTATTGTGTTGATAGCAAGCCGTCTGCGACCATGTGATGCAATCCACATTTCCCTGCGTTTGGAAGCAGGACGGAGCGCTGACGTCATGTGTACAATGCGTCAGGGCTCCGTCCTGACACAAACAACCCTGCCCTTATTCACCCGCATTCAAACAGAGACACATGACAAGAAGACTTTGTCCCGCCTTATCGTCCGCAGCCCGTGCAAAGTCCGCCGGCAGCGGCGTTTCCAGACGGTCAGCATTATCTCAGCATTACATCACGATCAACAAGCACGGATTGTATGTCGCGGCGAGCAAATGGCCCCGGTGGGCGTCCTACGAGGCTCCGCTCGGGTTCTGGGGAACTTGTGACGTCAGCTTTCTGACTTGGGGTTCCAAGTTGTACCCAGGAATCCAGATGATTCATCGCAGTGCTGCAGCTGCCCTCTGGCAATGACATATCACTGCATGTTATTTTCATCGTGCTTTCTCTTTGGAAGACCAAACCCGATCATGCGAGTTCAGAGTGCTCAGATCCGCCAGGTGGGGGTTAGCGGGCTAAAAGATGTGAACTCACTGACCCACTGAGTGATTTATGACCTGGGGCTGTTAAGTTGCGGCAGATAACATCTAAATGACTTCACCCGACCTTCAATCAGGGAGATTATGTCTTTTTAGCACTGATGATGAGCTTTGAAACGCCATAATCCACCGAAAGTGAAAAATAAAGTGTCAGTATAAGAAACAGGGGTTGGACTCCTCCGACGGTAAAGCCGTTGTTGAATTGTTTTTATGAAACTCCGTGTTTTATGACATCACCTGTGAAACAAACAGCGACCTGACAGTCGAACGATCGGTCGTGTGGCGAACGAGCCAACAGGGAACCAATGGAGGCCACGGGCTTTGTTTTGAAACCCGTTTCACGAACGAGTCATTAGTTGTTCCGGGCTTTGGGCTCGTCGGTCAAGCTGCGTGCCGAAGACGACGGGCCAGACGGTCCGTGCCGGGTTAAGGCTTCACGTTCTGTGAGAGAGGTCGGAGACGCGTGACGGCATCATGCAGGGGGAAGACCGGGCGACGGGAAGCACAGGAAGGAAAAGATCATTCAGTGTTGCAAGAAAAAGCGTGCGCTCATGACAACAAACGCCAAGTGCGGCGTGCAGACGGAGAGGAGGCAGCTGCAGACGGGTCGGAACACAACAATGAAGAGCCGCCGCTCGGCTGGTCACGCTTCAGAATGCAGTCGCTTCCTTGGCCGGATCTAAATTCTCCATATGGTTCGTGGGAGGTGGAAGCGAGAGGCTGTTCGCTGCGCGTCTGCAAACCGCCCAGAGTGAATTCTGACATGTGACTGTCTGGATAGCGGCGACGCCGATGAATCCATCGATGATCCGCAGATAAGATTGTTTGCATGACATATGAGATAAAGTACGGAACAGCCACTAAACCCCCAACCTATCGACAGTAAAAATTCTCAGTCATATAAAACATTGTTTACGCCATTGAATTGAATAATAACACAGATCTTGGTATTTCAATTCACCTTCAAAGGTTCGATACCCGCTTTGTTCCACTTAATTACATATTTATGATTTATTTTGCATCCCATGTGTTCCTGTTACCTCGATCTGAGTAAATAATGGCCAGACTCCCTTTCAAACTTTTGGCAGATTATACATTTTCTCGAGTATTTCAGCAAAATTAAGGATCCCGGATCACTAAGAACCAAGATGCTTTGAGGTGTTTTAGCACAATGGTTTTCCTTTCCCTGGTTTCCCTGGCTTTCCAATGGTTTTCCTTTCCCACTGCTTCAGTGTCATCGCCATGGTGATCCGTCACATTTCTTTCCCTCTCATTTCTTTTAATCGAGTATTTATTTGACGTCAGTTTGGGTCAGTTTGAACGTATTTGAGTCTGGAAATTGACTGAACTATTTCAACGGGCCGCAGGTCTCGTCAAATCCAGGACGTTCCTGCCGTGAGGCGGAAGTGGCGACTCCACGCCGCCCAACTTGACACGTTCACGATGATGACGTTTGTGCGGATCAGCGAATCCGATTTTAATCAGCACAGCAGTCAAATTTTGTAATTCTCCTGTCCAGTCCAAGCTGAAGGAATATCAACCCGCTCTCGCAGCCGTCTTTCCCACGAGAGAACAATTACTTCTGCTGGGAACGTGCCGGCGATTATTGAGAGGCATTTCGCTCGACCGGCTAAAAGCAAATCCATTCCTCCGGTTGTAATGCTGGAGAAAACCTCTTTACGGTGGGGTTCTGAGGGTTTTCGAAGGATTTGGCGAACCCAAGTACTGGATTAACGGGGACCAAGCCTGGGTTTCGAACAGACCCTAAGGACACGTTGTTACGTCCCATGAGATGATGATGAAGTGTTGTCAAATATTCGAAAAGTAGAACCGATATCAATCCTTTTCCCTGCGAGAAAGGTTAGAAATAACGGAAGCTGTGCTTCTTGGACGGAGGTGAGGAATGCAGGAGCATTCGATCATTTTAGGCATGTGCGACATGAACACACGTTGCACAGGAACACGTGCTAGACGGCATTAGTCTCCTGCCAGGTGGAAAATGGTATGACCCGGCTATCCCCCTTCAGCCCGGACCTGACCACAATGCTGCTTATTCCTCACAGAGGGTCATGCAGCAGACAACTCTGATTTCATACAATCAGCTTTTTGAGCAGGTCAAGTCATGATGCCTTCCGAGTTTGCCGATAACAAACGTGTAATTCTCGTGGCGATCCCGGCGTATCCGTCTCTGATTCCCCCCCACCACCTGTTTCTTTACATTCACCAATGCAGGAGGTCGACTAGAATGTAGCGGAACAGACTCATTTTCACCGGCGTAACGGTTGCCCTCGAAGGACCAGATGAACTGTAAGAATGTAAAAAAAACAAACAATGTAATTCAGAATTCACGAAACGACACCTTATCATATTGTGAAATAACTGTCTGTATTCATCATGTAGTTAACTTACAAATGTTCCATGTGCATCTGTGTAGATGCAACAATAAATGTTCAGTTTGAAACCCACATTACTTGAATCAGTGCTCAAAGAATTTAAGATAAGATAAGGTAATACTTTATCGATCCCCAGAGGGGAAATTCGGGTGTTGCAGCAGCAACATTAGAGGGAATTTCAGTCAGTAAAGAGAAAAGTTTTCAACAGGCTTTTAACCCTGAACTTCATTCAACGTTTCCCGTCACAGTCAAGCAGAACCTGAGCATAAATCAACATGTATGACAGGAGGAACATTTTAAAGAAAATAACAGCAATGAGCTGAAATATTAGGATCTAGCGGGTTTTCTGTTGGTCTTATTTTTCTTTGATTGTCATGAATTAGCGTCTGTGTGTTCTCTTACTGTTTGACTTATTTTCAGGTGAATAAAACAACAACAGTTTCTGTGTTGGTACCCTGTTGTCTGTCTTCACCTGCTGTCCCACGGATAAATTAAGACGAATAAGCCCATTCACTCTCTCATTCACACGCCGGGGCCGCGAACCTCCGGCAGGTCTTTGGACAAGCGGCGAAACCCGGAGGAACCCCGATCCGACCCGGGGAGAACATGGAGACTCCTCGCGGAAAGGCCCTCCTGTTGGAATCCAAGCAGGGACCTTCTCGCTGCGAGGCGGAAGCGCCAACGGCTGCGCCTCCGTGCCGCCCCAGAGACGCTGCAATGATTGTACAAATTCTGAGAGAAGCAAAAAACAGCATGAGGGCGGACCAGGAAAGGACAAACTGGATCTAAAATTAAAGAAGTTGGCGTTGCACGCAAGTAAGAACCTGAGTGATGGATGGAAATAAGGAGTATTTATCATCCTGCTTTCTGTGCAAATATCTGCACAACCCATGTCCAAGAGGAGGGGACTCCCCGTGTTATCATTCAAGACATGAATGTACTGTTCCAGACGATCCCCGGAGGACGCCAGCCGGCCTGCCCGCCGTCCTCAAAGGTATGCGTGAACATCCCCGGGGCTGCACCAGGGCAGCGGGGCGATGCGGCCGAATGTGAAGGCGCTGCACGTCTTACGTTATGCTGCTCACCCAGGACTTACCCCTGTGACCCACCCCCGCTGAAAATAACCTGCTTTGCCTCTGACGCTTCCACCACATGGAAATCAGGCCACTCTCACCCCCCCCCCCCCCCCCCCCCCCCCCCCCCCCCCCCCCCCCGCGGGGGGGGGGGGAAAAACATTCTCTCCCCCCCCCCCCCAAAAAAAAAAA
>CAAKHD010011013.1:5346-21736 GCA_901007705.1 Fistularia tabacaria | reverse complement strand
GGTCCCCCCCCCCCCCGAAAAAAAACCCCCTTCGCCCCCCCGCCCCCCCCCCCCGAGAACCCCGCCCCCCCCCCCCCCCCCCCCCCCCCCCCATCTCCCTAACCCTCTTCATGGGAGAGGATTAGAGAGCATCTTCTGACCGCGCCATCTGCTAAAAAAAAAATTTTTTCAGTGGAACTTGACGAAAAGAAAAAAGTCTTCCGGCCGGGAAGGAATTCCATGCCGTGAGAGCGGAGCTGGACGGACGAGACGGAAACAGTCGTGAGAGAAAAGGGGCTTTGACTGTGCCGCGCGAGCTTTCGGCATAGTGTTTCAAAACTCCGTGTGACTTCGTAAAAGGGAAGTTTTGCAATATGTGCGCCTGCGTTTCTGCAAAGTGAAACGTCCGTGTGAACCCGTAACTTCCTCATCGAGCCGGTCTCTGTGTGGCGGGGAGTCGATACTGCGTTTGCCCTGCAGGCCGCAGCCATCTCGATTTCCATAAAGATCAACAGCAGAACTCAATATCACTCTGGTTAACTGGCGCCTGGAGGACCCTGGACTGTGATTACATTACAGATATCACCAAAAACAACACGCCGCATGCATGCACGCATTTTCAACTCCTCTCTGCTCTCAATCAGTACATGAAGCCACTTGCATGTAGCCTTTAAACCGGATGGTAATTACGTCTTGTGACACAACATGTGTGTGTGTGTGTGTGTGTGTGTGTGTGTGTGTGTGTGTGTGTGTGTGTGTGTGTGTGTGATTGTTTTGATGGCGGCAGTCCAAACAGCTGGTTTATGGGCCATGACTCACAATATCTCAAGGGCCATAAACCCGAAGGTCAGATGAAGTGTGCCACAATAGACAGGGCACGGGGCAGATGGTTAGCCTAAATAAGAAGAGCCACTCCCACCGACAGGAGTAATATTAGCACCGGCGGGGATGTACGTGTAAACGGAGAGGCCGGAAAAAACGAGCAACTATGAAAAAAAAATCGCCGAGAATAGGAAGCAGGGGGGAAAAATAAACGGATGAGCTAAATCATCCCCAAGTGCACAAAACACAGGAAATCCACTTTACCAATCCTCAGATGAAAGAGAAGAATAGAAACGGGGAACAAACTCAAGCACCTAAAAAGGCCCGGATGCTAAAAACCCAGGGTTAAAACTACCATCCAAAGGGAGAGCCGAGGATGCAGAGGCTCGGGATGAAGTGTCATGGATGGGAATTATCTTTAAAAGTGTTGCTATGATAACAGTTAAACAGGTCACTCGTGCATTGCACGGCGGTGCCTCTCAGCGAGAGGGTCCGGGGCCGGATCCCAACAGGGGGCCTTCCCGCGTGCACTTTGCACGTTCTCCACGCGTCTGCCTGGTTTTTCCCCCCTCGGTTCCCCGGTTTGCTCCGGAAAAAAAAACATTTCGGTTCGCTCCGCTGAAGACTGAAGCGACGCGTGGATGTTTGCATGTCTCTATGTGTGGCCCAGTGACCGGCCGGCGACTGGCACTGAACCCCGCCTCTCGCCTGATGCCAGCTGGGATCCGCTCCAGCTTATAAGCGCTACGGATAATGAATGCATGAATAATGAATGAAAAATGGTCAATCGTGCTGGCTGTCACTTTATTCTCAACCATTCTCCTGTGTTGTTCCACACCTCTGAAGTTCGCTCTCCGCGAGTCAAGAGCCCTCTATTGATGACTCCGATAAATATATATCAATTTCTGTCTCCAAACAAAGTGGAACGATTCGATGGAAAGAAAAAAAGAATGGTAAATGGGCAGTAAATCATTTGAAAATACGACGGAAATAATGAAATCCTCGGGAGTTCTGGTCAGAGTGTTCAAGAGCCTTTCAGAAGCACAGGAATAAGAGGAAATTAAACGAATTTCTCTTTGATAAGTAGCTAATGGATGACGGCGAAGGAGCTACTTGTCCGTTCATTATTTTCACATTGAGGAGTTTAATTTGAATAGGAGCAAGGTCGGGCGGCCATCTGAGTGATTTTGACAGGGCAGCGTTCAGGCTGGAAATACAAGGCATCTCCATGAATCTAATACTCTTGGGAGGCCGTGGAGCTATATATATCACAGATAAAACAGATGACTTCACAAGTGCACTTGAAGCCGACGCACAATTGCAGGGACATTTATTTTTATATTCAGTGCACGATAAATAGATCATTGTCAAAGCCGGAAGAGTACAAAAGAAAGAAATACAGTGACATTCCCAAAAACATCCGTTTAGACTAAATGAATGTATACATGTGGACTGCATCTAACAAGACTTCTCTTTCCTATCGCTCTCTTTCTCCGTGCGTGTGTCTTTCAGATAATTTTCATCTTCTGTTTTTTTTTTTAATCTTCCAACCTCGGCCACCTGCGACATCCATCTTCCACTCCCGCGTCTGTGAGTTACGCGCACTACTTTGGTTTCTGATGCAATCCTCCGGGCGGAGGAATCGAGCCTCCGCTCGCAGGACGGCGGAGCTTCGCCCTGTTGCCTGGATACGAACGCAGGGGGGCGGGGCGTTCTCGAGAATCCCGCCCTCTGTGCAACTGGCCGCGTCGCGCGGACATTACGGCTCTACGTTACCAGCGTCGCCAAGGAGGCCGCTTCCGCTCGAGTGAGCCGGAATGTTGCCAGTTTCCTCGACGCCGTCGGAGGGGCGCTAGACGCGGACGCGCCGCCATTTCTGTCGGCGTCCATGATACGCGATGCTATCGCTGCGGATTCCTGAGCTTCAGCTCGGAAAGGCAGCGGGAGGGAAATAGCCGCTCCTCTCCACTTCAGCCCACGTTAGGTAAGCAAAGTTTCAGTTCCCGTGCTATGTCGTTTGTTTGTTGTTTTTAATCCCCGGGTTGCGTTCCGTGTCAAGCCGCCGCCGCGGTGTTTGGTTGTGTGACGATATGGCGCACATTTTGGGGGGGAAGCCTGACTGGAGCAGCTGCGCCTCCTCCCCCTTGATCACAACAACAAGCGCGGCGTCGCTCGTTGGCTTTCATTTTGATTCGGCCACTTTTTCCAAACGCATTCGGCACTTTTGAGACGGTTCCTCGTCATGTGTCGGACTCCAAAGTGACGATTTGGCCTACGGTTAGCATGTTGCTCCGTGCTCGCTAACTGTTGAGCTTTATTGCCAATCTTCTTAAACAGTCTCAGTTCACCTGCCCGACAAAAACAAACTAACACTCTTTGACATGGGTGCAGTTCAAAGTAATGCCGTACACAGTGAAACGCGCCCGGTCTTTTCTCGATGTGTCATCTACTATTACTGTCACAAATAACGACAAACTTTCCGATTTGGTGGAACGACCTGCTCTCGGCAGCTAGCTAAATCCGCTAATATAGCCTATTAGCTAACGTTAAAGGTCGGCGGTCCGGCTAACCTTGCCGTTCGGCTGCACGGTGACGCTCGCCGGCGTCATGCGACCGTAAAAACCGTTCTAAATAGACGGTCAACGATTCCCAAGTTATGGGGACAAAATGACCATTTAAAAGGGTTGCGTTGAATTATGAAAGTCGTCTCTGGCTGCGCTCTATGTTAAGTGTAACATTTGATATCCTGTTAAAATGTGTCAAACATTGAATGGCTCACTCACATTGGAAATACGTTGGTGGCTAAATAATGACACAAAAGGGCAAAAATAGGAATGGTTGTGCCTCGTTATTATGCGTAACAACGGCATTTCACCTCTCTCCGTGTCAGTTTAGTCGCTTTAAAGTGTGGCTCTGTGCAGAACGTTATATGAACCAGCGTATCGTAGATACCGGGCAGCCATATTTGGCAAACATTGATCAAGCTACTTTATCAAACTTAAAAACCCGGCCTTACTTAAACGACACGTTATTTCCTCTGGAAGGCCGCTGGCCGCTGAAAACGCTATGTTTCGGCTCAGTTCTGAATTCATATGTGTCCTTTTTTGACGGGTAACGTTTGCTCGCAGTGTAACAGAGTTGAGTGATGACCAGGCCAGCCAATCACAACGGCCAAGCCTCCATTTGCTCCTCACGTCGGTATCATAATCCCCCCAAACACATGCACTTGACAGCAGGCGTGCCCCTCACACTTACCCTGAAAGTGGAATTTGCTTGTTATTTTATTTGCCATATGTCTTTAACACACACACACACACACACACACACACGTATATATTTGCACCGCTCCTCAGTGCAAAGTTTTGCCATTTGTCTGTGACCCCTGTCGTATGATATTGCGTGGCCTCATTAGGGTTTTCGGGACACCGTCAAGGATATGTGGATACGTTTTGCTTTCGTATTCAGTGTGCAACTACAAATAAATTCCCCGAATAACTGGGATGGTTGAGATGCTTTCACGTAAACGTCACATTGGCAAAGTTAACACTGTATCTCCGTTGAACCTCTAGATTAGTGTGGAATGCAAAAGTGGATAGTTGCATGAGGAAGTAACTGCGTTATCCGCTCGGTCCACGCCGTGTACTCGAGAAATGATAGCCCTTCGAAAGTGACATAGTACCATTCTCCTAGATAACATGTATCACTGTTGCAGATTTCTACTTGCCAGTGAATCATTGACGTCACAAACTTGGGCCATTGTGACATCCGTTTTATCTATTTTTAAACGCCAAGAAATGGAATCGTCACTCCTAAATGCGCTGATATCATGCATTGTTTTGTTTTTTTAACCCTTCCGTTTGCCTTTTGTCGTTTGAGACATTTCTATTGCTGATCGTTTGTGTGCTCTGTTGCAGGTGGAGCTGGTGAAGTAAGAAGTTGCTCCACGATGGACACCTCTGAGTGAGACGCAAACACCGCGTGTGTTTTGCTCGGCAGCTGAGAACCATCAGCAGCGTAAGCCATGCCTGACGAGTAAAGTTTCCCTTTTGCACAACGCAATAAAAGAAAAGAAAATCCTACATGTCTCCTCATGTAGAGACCCTGCAGTACGCCCTGCTGGAGTGATTTCCCTCTCTTTGAGATCGGCTCAGCCTCATTCTCCTTTTTTACAATTGTCCCATCAGACCTCCCTGCAGTAAGAACCCACCACCATGCTATTTTACCTGCGAATAGCCACCACCTGAGGTCTAATGCGTCCAGTGAGCGCCGATTCAGACGGTCCTGCTCCTCCTGAAAGCCTCTCTTGCCCCTACACCCTCTTGGGCCCCCTGCCTGTTTCAGAGATGTCCCTACTCCAGTCATTGGGTCCAGTTCAAAGCTGGCTTGGCCAGGAGTTAGAGAAGTGCGGGATTGATGCCATGATTTACACCCGCTATGTCCTCAGCCTTCTCCTGCACGACAGCTATGACTACGACCTGCAGGAACAGGTTGGCCTCCACTCATTCAGATTTTTCACTGTCAGATCAAAAAAGGCTACATTGTTATTTATATTTGTTAAAGATTTGTATGGAAGCAAGAATTTGGCTTAAAGTAATGATCATTAAACGGATGTTTGCTCATTTTTCAAATTCCCACTTGTGTCAATGTGTTTTTTTTGGTCATGTCTTTGCATGAAATATGACATACAAATGTGTGAAGAAGTGCACACATAATGCGCCTCTTTCTCTTCCCTGCACCTGTTTCAAAGGAAAATGACATCTTTTTGGGCTGGGAGAAGGGAACGGGGAAGAAATGGGGCAAGAGTAAGAAGAAGGGAGGGACTGACCTGAGTCTTGAAGAGATGAAGAAACAAGCCGCTGTGCAATGCCTTCGCTCTGCATCTGATGAAGTAAGCAATGTTCAGAGATCTGTAATCTTTGTCATCAATTTCCTCAGAGGGGTAATTCAACTTGGGCATGTTCTTGTTGTTGTCAATAAACACTTCCTAATGAATCGCACTCCTTTTGAAGACACTGACTCTGCTAATTTGATTTTTGTTAACTGTATCGCTTGCACTTAATGGCAGCTAGTAGTGAGTTGTGACTCCCCGGCCTAGTGAGATTGCAAAAACCCTGCATGTTGTTGATGTCCGTGTGCGTATTTCCCCTTGCCAGTTTGTATTTTATACCGCTGACTCGCTCTGCATCCAACAAATGTGAATCATAGCATCTCATTCATTGTCAACTGAAAATTGTATATACATGCAAGGAGTCCCCAGACTCATTCCATTGGTCACATTGAAGCTTAAACGATTGAAATGTCACAACATGAGAGCGTGTTTAGCATGTTTAACCGTATAAACCTCTTTATATGATACTGAAATGATGACCGTGCCCTCGGAGCCGCTGTTCGGATGATCGGTATGTTAACATGCAGTTGCAAGCTTTATCAACACAAGACCAAACATATTATTATGTAACAGTTTCTCATCTCTACACAAACCCAGAGACAGCGCCGTAACTTAAACATGTTACTCACCGTAGAATCGTACAAAGTCATCTGACATGATTTACTCAGAGGGGTATGAAGCGCTTTGCAGTTTGCAAAGTTTGAATTACCCTTTCTTTGTGAAATCCTTGTCAGAAAAAGCAGCGATGCCAACCGATGTTTCAGTTGTACATATCAACTTGTGAGTGTAAACTCATTGGACTCAGTGTGAATGTGGTGCTCTGTAGGCTTTCCTTCCATTCGCGCTGAGGCTTTCTATTAATGACTGCCCAGCACATAACCAACAGGCTGAATGAGCTCGAAGCTGTGAAAACAACAGGCATGTTTTCCTTTGGCTTCATTGCGGAGGGCGTCTAATGAACGTTTGGGAGCAAAAGGAAGCAACGTCCAATTGACCGTTTGGCCTCGAGGCTTCCCACTGAATCCTAGTTTTCATTGAGAAGCCAGGAGTTTCCCTTTTATAATTGTGTAGCGATTAGATCCTTGTCCAGCCTCATTGAGCTGTGAGTGTGTTCAGACCTGCACTCAGAGCTGTCCGTTCGGGGTCTTATCTCTCCATGGCTCACTACGTTTCTTGCTTGGTGTAAACAGGGCCAGTGCGATTTGCAGGTTACATTCAAACAAATGCATTTGTATTGTAACCACACTTTGTACCGTTTTGCAACCGTCAAAAAGATGAACGGCAGTTGTGTTGTCAAACACCAACACTGACACCAAATGAAATCTTACGGACGAGCAGCATCCTAAATTCCATCCTAAAATATATGTATATATGCGTCCAATGTAAAAATATGACGGCGCTCCTTGGTTTCCGTGCTCAACGATGTGTCGGACACGCCAATCGTGCTTAAAACCGCTCACTGTGTTGTCAGACTGCTGAAAAGTCTTCTTTGACTGGTCTTTTCACTGCCTGTATGCGTTGGGCTCCTCCACTGTGTGCCGCTTCTTACATAAATCCCAGCCCTCGTGAAGGCGACCCCTGGTCATACAGTTAGAACTTACCCCGAAGCCTTGTCAACGCTCACACCGCCGATCGTCCTGTCATTTTCTGACGCCATCTTTGTTTACGTAGTTTTTCACATTTTCTAAGTGGGACAGTAGCACTGCAAAAAAAACCCTGGCTTTTCTGTAGTGTACAAATTGATCCATCTGATAAGAACTATTTCTTCTAGTGTGTGTCTACAAGCTAAAAGATTTAGTTGGTTGTTTTGCTTGGAACTGGAAGTCATTCAAGGGGGTTCCCTTGTGTGCTCGCGTTTTCCAAACAGAAGCGATCGGGCTCGCTCACTCGCTTGCCCCGATCACATGTCTCTCTTAAGCCACGAATGTGAAGCCTTAAAGAGGCACTTTGTTTGCCTGAGACTGCAGTTGTCAGGAATTCTCACTGCAGTGTATCTTTTGTAACTCCTGAAGGTGCAGCCATCAATCACATGACAGTCACCACGCTGATCTTCATGACCTGGCATTGAATAAGCGTTGGATGACGAAGCGTTGTGGCCTTGCATCGTGCGGCGGGCGCGCACACTGGAGTTTCTCTTTTTTTCCCAGCCAGTATATTTAGATGTGTTCATCGTTGTTCCGCCTGACACAAAGCGGTGCTCCCCTAACCTCTATAGCTCGACCTTCAAGGGAATGCCATTTCCATGCCCGCGTACGTTTCTAGCATGACTTCCATTCCACGGCCTTGTGATGGCGAAAAGGCTGCCGAGCGCTCCCATGACATTTCAGTCGGTGGCCGGCGCGAGTAAGCGATGTGTGCCGTCGCAGATAATGACACGACATAAAGCTGGAGGGTGGGAAGGGTCTGCGAGCAGAGAGGCGGAGCGAGAGAGGTCCCCTCTCGGGACTGGACTCTGCTGTCTATTTTTTAACCTGCACACGCGACACGGGATTGCAGCACAGTCAGTTGGCTGTCAGCTGACCGGCATTAGCACAATGATGCACAAGGAAACAACGGGCAGGAAAAAAAGTTTGCTTTGCTGTTCATGAGGGGGAATGGTAAGGAATACCTTTTGTGACCAAGAAGAGGGAAATTTTGTGTGGCTACGTTGTTTCTCAATCGGAGCAACGTGTTAAATGGATTGACCACATTTGTTGTTGTTTTGCAAGCAACACCTTTTGATGGTTTTGAGGCCACTTTGCAAACTCGCATGACCGTCTGAGTTTACTTGGAACTAAAGGCG
Source organism: Fistularia tabacaria (assembly GCA_901007705.1). Classification (NCBI taxonomy): domain Eukaryota; kingdom Metazoa; phylum Chordata; class Actinopteri; order Syngnathiformes; family Fistulariidae; genus Fistularia; species Fistularia tabacaria. Next base: position 13,265 of record CAAKHD010011013.1, on the reverse strand, counting down.
ATATCATAGGCTGTAGACTTAGATAATATTTATCTGTATCCAGTCCGTTGTTTATGCCGTTTCATTTTTTTTTTTTTTTCTTTCCTGTAAGGATTTCTTATCCTCAGCTAAATATAGAGCAGTCATCTCCGAGTGTGCCTAAGCTCACACAAGTCAGCTGGCTTGGTGTTTTCACATCGCATGTTTATTTCACAAATAATAGGCTAAAAAAAGCTCTCATGTGATGTGCTGTTTGATTACCTCTACGCATCGATTCCATAAGTTGGACTTGGACGGCCGGTTATTTTCCTTGTCCCACGTTTGGATGACGTTGTCCAACTCTGCAGTGTCGACCTGCCCGGCCAGTCTTCTGTTGCTGTTGGAATACGCTGTGAGCTCCGCGTGTCCCGTCGGTTGATGGAAAAAGTTCGATGTACTCTGTGCGTTCTCAGTGAACAAATGTTGTTTTAACAAATGTAATTAAGTCGCAGAAAGGTCTGTTTTTTTACAATGTCAGATGATGGAGCACGATAACCGCTGATCTTGTTATTGACGGTAGTAATAACAACACTGCATCTCACACAGTTGAATTCCCCCGCTGCGGTTCCGTCATCATCAAATAGTTGAGGGGGAAAAAAAATCCCTATCTGTTTTGACAGTATTTTAGACATCTCTGAACAAAACCCCCACATTTCAGTGCAATTTCCAATCATCTTAAATGTTTAGGATTGGCCCAATACACAGGAATGTGTCTTGATACGATCACTCCCCCCATCTCTACAGCGGAGTCTTCTCTTTGCAATGATTTACGACTCAGAAAGCCTCTTCGTTCCTCTTGCTTTGACTGAGACCAGCGTCTCCACAGACTTTTCAATAACTTTTTCCTTTTCCATCGGCAGAACTCTGGAATCGAGAGCTTGGTCGAGGAGCTTTGCTCTAAACTTAGAGACATTCAAAACAAACAGAAAGGTTTGTTCCGTTCCTTTCCGTATTCCTGACCGAACATACCAAAAAGCATCCATTCACGTCGCTTAACGAAAATTGAACATCGCGTGTGATCAACAGAGGAAAAGCAGATTCCGAAGAAATCTGATGGCTCCCAGTCTCCAGAGCGAGTTGAGTCTCCTTCTTCCAAGGACCAGGTGGAAATGTAAGTTACCTCACAGGCCCGATTGGGTTTCATCATTGTTGTGTTCAATAAAAGCATCCGCAGAACAACCTTTTTCTTTTTCCATTGATGACACTCGCGGCCATGAATGTCCTTTAATTCCGTCCCTTTTGCTGTCTCTGATGACCTCAGGTATTACGAAGCCTTTCCTCCTTTGTCCAAGAAACCCGTTTGTCTCCAAGAGATCATGACGGTGTGGAACCAGGCTAAAGCTTGTGCCTACTCGAGTTCATCATCCTCCGCTGCCCCACAGACCAGCACCGACACCTCCTCCCCTAAAGATTGCAACAGCGAATGTGAGGCCGCGAAGGAGCGAAACGCCGAGGCTTACGGCACCGTCCCGCCTGTGACCAACGAGAGAGGCCCGCAACGCAGAACCAAGAAGGAGAAGGAAAACCAATACCACGGTAGTCTAGTCGCCGAAGAAAAATCCAAGAGACAGACAAGGCACCGATCCGAGGGCAAACACCGACCCCGGTCCTGGTCGTCTGGCTCGAGCGAGGCGGGCTCAAGCTCAAGCGGGAACCACGGTGACTCCAAGACACCCAGAAGCAAAGCTGTTAGAATAAGGCACAAATCCAGGGAGGCGGGTAAAAACAAGCGAATACGCAACAGCGGACAGGTAAAGTTGCAGGTGAAGGTTATCGACAAGGAGGAGCGCAGACACTTTGGAGGAGGAGGAGGAGGAGGAGGAGGCGCGGCGGGAGGCACCGGCAAACCATCGCAGCTTTACAAAAAGAGCAAGAGATCGCTGAAGGAGATTTGTAAAGACCCTGGCTGGGCGGACGCAAAAGAGATCGCCGTCGAGACGAGGAAAAACAAGGAGTACATGGAGGAGCCACTTTGGTACACGGAGCCCATCACAGAGTATTTTGTACCTTTCAGCAGCAGACAAAGCAAGCTGGAAACGAAATATCGGAGCAAGATGAATTCTCCCGATTGTTTTGCCTTGTCGGCAGACGTGGGGAGGCTGCCCGAGAGGATCCAGGGAATCTGCATCGCCAACGAGAGCTACCAGAGAACGTACCTTGCGGCGGGCTCGTTCGTGGATGGTCACTTTGTGGAAGGGCCCGGCGAAGCAGAGGACAGAACTGCTGAACTCACTGGGACCTCAGACTGCCCTCAGCCAGAGGATAGTAGAGATTTAGATGACAAGCATCTGTGCGAATTCACTCACTTCTATGAAGTTGACATTTATCAATCCATATTGGATACTAGTGCCTCAGACTCGTTACAAGAGAGTCGAATCTTAAGCATGATTCGACAGAAAAGCAAAGAGCAAAGAGACGTTGAGGCAGAATGTTTAGTGTTAGATGGCCTTGAGCAGCAAGGGAAAAGTGCAATAAGGGCAGACTCACAGGAAGCTTCGGGATCTGTTGGGTTCCTAATGGAAGATCTTGAAAACATGGCCCAAGTGTGGGGGTGTTATTCACCGTCGACTTCAGAGGATATCGACGGCGAAAGCTTCATCGGAGAATCTCCCGTTCGGCTCTCCCCCCTCCTCGACAGCGTTTCGTTCACCCTGAGCAATCTATCGGGTCACGTGGAGGAGCCGCAAGTTCCCGAAGCCCCCGGTGAACCATCCGGTTTGAACTCATCCTGCTTCTCCCTTTTCGAGCTGCAGTATGACAGCCCCACTTTTCCCTTTCCCCGCGACTCACTCACTGTTGGTCAAGAAAACAATACAGATTCGAGTAGCTGTCTCGACCCGCATTCTAATAAACAGTCTCGTTTGCTAATATGGACCAAAAATAGTGCCTTTGATGAAACTGAACACTGTTCTAACCTTTCGACCCGAACATGCAGTCCGTGGTCCCATTCGGAGGAGACTCGCTCGGACAACGAGCAGGGGAATATTCAGATCGAGGAAGCGGCTCCGATCGACGCCGAAGAAATTGATTGTATCATCCCTCCTCTCTCCAGTACGTACATCGAAGAAGAAATCCTGGATTTCTTGCAGGAAGACTCGCAAAACAATTGCGAGGAGGTCAATATTAGCACAGCAAACAATCAAACCTTCACCAAAAAGTCTAAATTAGAGTCCATTTGCGGAATCGCGTTGGAAGAGGACGAAAGTAAACAATACAGTACCGGCATGTTTTCGGACAACGCAAACCAACAGAGTGATGAGTACAGCTCAGGGATAATAAAAGACATATGGTCGGCCATCGGCGACGGCAAAAAGGCCGTGGCGAGGCAAGCGGCGGACAAACCGAGCGACGGGGTGTTCTTTGACGACTCGGGCAGCTACTGTGGCGGCTGTCTGGAGGTGCAGGCGAAAGGGGCTCCCATTCAAGGGGCTCAGAAGAAAGCAGTGCAGCGGTCGGAGTATCACCTCTGGGAGGGCAAGAACGAAGAACAGGACATAGCCAAAAACAAACTCTGCAAGGTCGATGGTGCCGGGGATTACATGACTCCGTCCAAGCCCTGGGACTTGAATCCTGACAAGGAAAGTACATCGTTCATCCTCGGAGGGGTGTACGGCGAGTTAAAGAAACTGAGCGGCGACAAGAACTGGGCTGTAGTCCCGCCGAGCGAAACCCAAGATAGCCTGTTACAGTCTGCGTCCGCCGCCACCTCCGTTTCCAGCTCAGACATGCTCACCATCACCGGTACCGACGTGTTCATGAACACGAGCAGCTGCTTTGCTCCCGGGCACCGGCCCCTGTGGAGGCCTCTGGTGTCTTTCGGGCAGAGCGGGCATGCCATCAGAGGAGGTGGAGATGGATTGAATAAGGGATTTTCTTTCATCTTCCATGAAGATTTGCTTGGCTCGTATGGAGGTCTGCGCGGGGAGGAGCAGGGCCTAGAGTGCCCGTTCGCATCCTTCAACCTGAACAATCCCTTCTCTCAAGTCCTCCACGTTGAGTGCTCCTTTGAGCCTGAGGACATGGCCTCTTTCAGTCCGGGGTTCAAGCCCAAATCCATTCTCTGCTCGGACTCGGACAACGAAGCCTTCCGCCCAAGAATATACGGCATCAACCGAACTCAGTACCGGGCCATCCGCATCTCCCCCAGGACTCATTTTCGACCGATATCGGCCTCGGAGTTGTCCCCTGGCGGAGTGAGCGACTCGGAGGCCGAGACGGACAAAGAAGAGATGTGTTTTCCCGTCCTGGCGCCGGTGGATGTCTTTGACGATCCTCAGGCGGACCTCAAACCTCTGGAGGAGGACGCCGAATGTGAAGGTCCTTATTACGGGAAGTCAGAACTGGAATCTGGGAAGTTCTTGCCCAGATTAAAGAAGTCTGGCATGGAGAAGAGTGCCCAGACCTCGCTCGATTCACAGGAGGGTTCCGGCGCCCTCCTGCCGATCGCTGAGCAAGAGATATGTTTAGACTGCCAAACAGCAGCGGCTGTATCCACTGCAGGCGGACAAATGGACATCTCAGTTGGCACGATTCAAGAAGAAACTTCTTCAGGGGAAAAGGAGTCCTGCTTGCGTGCATCGGCGGGTCAAATCCCCAAGTACGGGATTGCTTATGACTTTGTTGAAGATGTGCCAGAGGTGAGGATTTAAGTGTTTCTTGTCTCCGGGTAGAGGTGTCACACGACGAGTTTACCGTACACGGATATGATAGCTTCACTTTGCTACATTTCCCAAACTGCCGTCGAACGCAAACCGAAACAACTACATTGTGCTGTTCGCTTGAGCAAATCAACTCCTTTCATACACCTGTGTCTCATTGTCTTGTTTAGTTCTCTCTGTTAAATATAAGTGGACAAGGAGGAAGTGGCAACCAGCAGGATGAGCGCTGGTGGCAGAACTCACTCTGTTCCCCTATTTTCCCTGGATCCCAGTGTACAGGTAAAACATTTTTCAATACGACGTTCTTACCTCCTGTTTTCTCTGGATGGCGGTGCATCTTTTTAAAATTCTCCCCGCCAAAAACGTAATCATTTGCATGATCAGCGTTTCACGGCTTCAGATTGCTAATTCCAGTACGAAGGAGGTCTCATAGGACCGTTTATTTCTACCCAACTGTGTAATTTGCAGAGCACGGGCAAAGTCTAAATGTGCGGTTTCTCGTCCGAACAGAGTGTTTATCTTTTGCGTTACATTCGAAGCGCAAAGGGCCGCTTTAAGCCTCTCAGTTCTCTTATGAATTTCAAGTGAATCTCATTTACTAAATTGCGTCACCGATAAGAGAGTGACAATTTCTTCGACTACGGAGTGCATTTCCGGCTGAACTGAGGCTGCTTCTGTCAGACGCCGCCGAGACAAGGATCCTCACCGGAATACATCCGGCGTGAGATAATGAAGTGATGTTTATCAGACACCGACACCATGAACTCAGGACGGTGAGACCACCGCAGCTGAAACGTCAACCCCAGATTGAAACCCTCCGCTGGAGAAACACTGCAGGACAGAGCAAAGGAAGAGTCGAGTGTCCACATGTGAAAAGTCACGCATGATTCAAACGTGTGGCGACAGCAGCTCCGGCCGACTGAAATCAAATGTAATGCACTCTGGCTTGCAATGGTTGAACTGTTACAACTTGGACCCAGCATTGTTGGCCTGGTTGGATTTTGTCGTCCAAAGGGTTGGCATTCGGGGGGATTATTTGCTCCCTCTCGGTTTGTGTACGAGGTTGTGAAGTCTCCTTGTAAGCAGCACCACAGTTGTGTTCTTCCGTCTGGGCGCTGTTTTACTTGATCTTTTATCCATCCGTTTTCTGACGCTTCTCCGTGGCTCAGACGCGGCCGAAGCAGAGAGGCACGGACTTCCTTCCCCGCGGCCACTTAGTCCAGCTCTCTGAGAGGAATCCCGATGCGTGCCCGGGCCAGCCGGCAGACGTAGGGTCTTCCTCCCGGCGGGACGCGCCTCACTCGGGAGAGGCGTCCAGGAGGCAGCCCGACCCGATGCCCGAGCCACTTCCTCCGACTCCTTATGATTGGGATTCTGAGCCCCTCCTGGAGGACTGAGCCGCTCACCCGATCTCGGAGGGAGAGCCCAGACTCATTGCCAAGGATACTTATTTCAGCTGCTCGTATCTGTGATCTTGTTCTTACCCAAGGCTCCTGACCAGACACGAGGCCGCAAGTCTGACGTGACCACAAGGTCCAACATTGAACTACGGCCTCAGCTATCCTGGCTCCAACTGTCCATATGGACAGCTTGGTGCTTGTGATGGACAATCTGTGTCGGCCACAGAACTCCGGCAGCGGCGGGGTCCTCTCCCCAATCATCCCCCTCCCGGTCTCACTGTCGACGCCTAAATGAGCAGTGAAGTCCCCCGGCAGGAGCGCTCTCTCCGAGTCCAAGCCTTTCTCAAGGAGACTGGCCCGGAGCTCAAGCTGTGCCTCCAGGCGAGCCCGACTATCTCCAGCCAGAGCCTCTCAAGCTCCTTCCTCGTCCCCGGAGCCCACTCCTCTAGCCGAGGACGGGACCGCCCAGTTGACGTCGCACCGGACCCCCGTGGCCCCTGTTCCGGGACCCATGTTGTCTTTTTGGGGCTGTGGGGGCCCAGATCCAGCCACCGAGCGCTCGCCAAGGAGCCCAGCCTCTGGGCCTGGCTTCAGTCTGGGGGAGGGAAAACTAGATCCGTAGTTGTGGACCTTCTGAATATCACTTTGTCTGGCCCCTCACCAAGGATCCATTTGCCTTGGGTGACCCTGCCAGACCCCCAAACAGAACTTTGAGGATCACTGGGACGCGCAAAGCCCTCCAACATAAGCAGGTGGTGGCTCGAAGGGGCGATATCTTTTATTATTTTTCTTTTTAAGTTCTCTGTTACGTAAGGATTATAGACTCACTTTGTTTTTGGTAAAGCATTTCTCCATTCCAAAAACAAAAATTTGGTGTTACTAACCAGGTGATATCGTGGATAAATGTTCTGAGATGACATTCTCCTGCATGCATACATAAAATAGATTCATGAATTGGGGTCTTCTCAAGCAGCTGGTGTCTCCGTCTCCATCTAGGATCTCACCGTTCCCACCGGTGACAATCGTATTCTCTTCATTCCCTCTACCTTGCAGTTCTATCAGCGACACCTTCCATGTGTAGCACTGTTCTCTCGTGAGCTGCCTCACCAGAGGTAGCGTGTTAAATGGTGCCCGAGCCCGTTGCGTATGTCAACACGCAGACCGAATGTTGGTTCTGAATGTTAGCCCTTCGTGCCTGCAGCCATGTCCCAATGAGACGGTGCTGCAGTGTGGTTATTACATGTTGTCAGTGATCAGACGCATGACACGTAGAAATTAATGGATTTCATTTGAACGCCACTGCTGTGTTGTGATACCGCGCTGCTGTTTCCAAAAACACAGTGGGTGTGTATCCAAACACGTTTTGAAAGTCACTGCGAAAAATCTGGACTTACCATGATCGGGGACTGCTGGCTTTTCCTGTGTGACAGAAAAGTGGAGGAGACGGATGTTATCCACAAATGTAAGGCTTTGAGAGAGAGCTCGTCATGTGCAGCCTTTCGGTATTCTTGTGTCTTTTAACAATAACAAGAAACACGCGGTCGATTTGATGAAACATTTGCAAGCTATCGATTTTTTTTTTTGTTGTTGTGACGAGCTGGCGTCAGAATATTGATACCGTGAAATTGTCATCATTATGCAACTTCCTAAACTTGTCTTTCATGGAGCCTTTGGTCCCTGCTGATTTGTAGGAGTATCGGAGCAACTGGCTGCCTACAGTCAGGCGTGGTGTCCCCCCCCCCCCCCCCCCCCCCCCCCCTCCCCCCCTGTGCCCCCTCCCCCTCCCTCTTTTCCCCCCGGAGGGGCAACAGCTTTCATACACCCTATTAAAGCAGAAGCCCCC
>CAAKHD010011012.1:8941-43242 GCA_901007705.1 Fistularia tabacaria | reverse complement strand
AATAGTGACTGGATTTTAGTCATTTTGACAGATATTGCATGGTTTTATACCCCATTTAACAAATTTCAGAACCAGACCCCTGCTACGAAGCATTCATGTGTCGTGCACCAAAGTGGTTTATAACGCTCTAACTCGCCGAGATAAAGACTTTTTGACAAACATTGCGGAGTGGCTGGATTTCAGTCATTTTGCGAATATTGCATCGTTTTTTACCCAAATTAACATATTTCAGAGCCAGACAACTGATACGAAGCATTCATGCGTTTTGCACCAAAGTAGTCCAAAACACTCGAACGAGTCGAGATACACCCTTTTTTACAAACATAGGTATAACTTTTGAAATTTTGGTTGGATATTTGTCATTTTGATAATTATTGCATAGTTTTCAACCCCATTTCACAGATTTCAGATCCAGACACATGCCACGAAGCATTCATGCGTTGTGCACCAAAATGGTCCAAAACAATCTACCTCGCCAAGATAAACACTTTTTGACAATCATAGCTGTAACTTTTTGAATAGTGACTGGATTTTAGTCATTTTGACAAATATTGCATGGTTTTATACCCCATTTAACAAATTTCAGAACCAGACCCCTGCTACGAAGCATTCATGTGTCGTGCACCAAAGTGGTTTATAACGCTCTAACTCGCCGAGATAAAGACTTTTTGACAAACATAGCTCTAACTTTTGAATTAGTGGCTGGAATTCAGTCATTTTGACAAATATTGCATAGTTTTATACCACATTTCACATATTTCAGAACTGACGCTTGCTACGAAGCATTCATGTTTTGTGCACCAAAGTGATCCAAAATGCTCTAACTCGCCGAGATAAACACTTTTTGATCAACATAGCTATCATTTTTGAAATAGTGACTGGATATCAGTCATTTTGACATATATTGCATTGTTGTATAACCTATTTCACATATTTCAGAACCAGAAACGTGCTACTAAGCATTCATGTGTTTTGTACAAAAGTGGTTGAAAACGCTCTACCTTGCCGAGATAAACACTTTTTCAAAAACATAGCTATAACTTTTTAAGATGCAGCTGGATTTCAGTCATTTTGACATATATTGCATAGATTTACTCCCCAATTAACATATTGCAGAATCAAACACCTGCTCTTAAGCATTCATGTGTTTTGCACCAATGTTGTCTAATAAGCTCTAACTCGCTAAGATAAACACTCTTTGACAACATAGTTATAACTTTTGAAGTTGCAGTTGGATTTTTTCGTCATTTTGACATATATTGCAAAGAATTACACCCCATATAACACATATCAGAACCAGACAGCTACTTAGGATTCATGTGCTTTGCACCAAAGTGGTATAAAACGCTTAAACTCGCCGAGAATCTAAAACTTTTCGACAAACATAGCTATAACTTTTGAAATAGTTCCTGGAATTCAGTCATTTTGACAAATATTGCATAGTTTTATACACCATTTAACATATTTTAGAACCAGACACCTGCTACAAATCATTCTTGTTTTGTACACCAAAGTGGTCTAAAATGCTTTAAGTCGCCGAGATAAACATTTTTTGACAAACATAGCTATAACCTTTGAGGTTTCAGCTGGATTTCAGTCATTTTAACATATATTGCATAGAATTACATCCCATTTAACTTATATCAGAACCAGACACATTTGAGTAATTATTCAAGTGTTATGCACCAACGTGGTCTAAAACGCGTATTAGTGGTCGAGGACTACTTTACCAAGTTTTTGAAACTGTATGCCTTCCGTAACCAGACAGCTATGTCGGTATCACAGTGATGTTTGAAGACTCTGTGTTGGTACACGGCGTTCCTAAAATTATCCCCAGTGATCAGGGCAGGCAATTTGAAGCCAAGATGGTGCAGAGATTATGTCAGCCTCTGGGAATTCAGAAAATATGCACTGCACCTTACATCCAAATCTGACAGGATGGTCGAACGTTTCAGTCGCACCCTTACTGACCAGCTGGCGAAATTGTTTTTTGCTCACAGGGTCGACTGGGACGATTACCTAAAACAGGTGGCTTTTGCATATAATACATCGGTTCATTCCTGTACCCACTACACTCCGTTCTTCCTAACGCACGGACCGAAAGCTTGCGTTCCGTTAGATATGTTGGTGCATTTAATCTTGCCTCCTTCTCATCCTTACTTTGTTTCTTCCCTTGCAGCTAGGTTGGAGACAGCTTTTGCTGGCGCAAGGCAAGGTGGCGCCGAAGCTTATGAGAAGCAAAAACTGTACCATAACGTATCGGTCCGCCATCACCCATTCGCGTTAGGGGACCTGGTGTGGCTGCGTAACCCGACGGAAGACCGCATGAAACTTGCTCCCCACACGAAAGGGCCTTACCGGATAAATTCTGTGTTGGGGTCTCGAGGGGAACTTGGACTCACTTACCATATCACCAGCCCTTTGGACCTTGATGGGCGGGGGCAGGTGGTCCATCATGACAGACTGAAACCGTACACCCTACCAGGACCTGCTGGTTCCTCAGATGGACTCCCAACTTCTCCTGTTCATAATCCCTTGCTGCCAGACAAGTGGTCGCCAGAGGAGGACGGTGAGGCTGGGGAGCCGCTCGCCATGGATGGTATAGTACCTGTCCCAGACTCCAGTGGACCACCACGGACTATTTCTCGTTCGGGGAGAACTGTGAGACAACCAGTTCACTTGAAGGACTTTGTCATGCTTGGTTAGTTCATGTACGTTAGATTTGGATATTGCAAGGTGAATGCGGAACCATGTTGTGTTTTTGGGGCTGCGGGTTGATGTTGCGTGGTTAGATCTGGGGTTTCCGTCACGGTTGGGTCTGTGTATATATGTTTTGTTTTTGTTCTATTGTTACACTGGTTTTGTCACTGTTTGGAAACAGGGACGTTTCCTTTTTGGGGGTGGGAAGGTATGTAACATATCTTTCGTAACTTTACCCGTTTTAAGCTGTAACCACAGTTGGTGCCTAGAGCTCTTATTTTGAAGCCTCCACAGGAAGCGGAAGTGTGGAGGCGAAGGAGTTTTGGAGAGGAGTGAGGAAAGAGGGAAAAATAAAAGAGGAGTCAAAAAAAACATACCCGAAGGATGCTGATGTCTCCGCACTTGTAACTTATGGTCACATGCAAGTAAGGCAACTTTCATTAACCCTCGGTTACAGCTATGTTGGTCAAAAAGTCTTTATCTCACAGAGTAACTTTACAAGTTTGGGCTTACATTTGTCAAAACGTCCTTATCTCGCCGAGTGAGAGTGTTTAAGACCACTTTGGTAAACATGAATGCTTAAGAGTTGCTTTCTGGTGCTGAAGTATGTTGAATAGGATTGGATTCAATACAATGTATGTCAAAAAGACTGAAATCCAGCTAACTTCAAAAGTTATAGCTATATTGGTCAAAAAGTCTTTATCTCACAGAGTTAGAGCTTTTTCGTCCGCTTTGGTGAACAACACATGAATGCTTAAGAGCTGCTGTCTGGTGCTGAATTATGTTGAATAGAATTTGATTCTATACAATAGATGTCAAAATGACTGAAATCAAGCTGTCACTTAGCAATTTATAGTTTAAGTTTGTCAAGAAGTGTTTATCTCGCCGAGTTATAGCGTTTTAAAACACTTTTGAAACAACTCATGAATGCTTAAGAGCTGCTGGCTGTTGCTGAATTATGTTGAATAGGATCTGATTCCTTGGAATAAAATTCAAAATGACTGAAATCCAGCTGTAACTTCTCAAGTTATAGCTATGTTGGTCAAAAAGTTATTATCTTTCTGATTTAGAGCATTTTAGACCACTTTTGCAAACAACTCATGAATGCTTAGGAGCTGCTGTCTGGTGCTGAATTTAGTTGAATAGGATGTGATTCTGTGCAACATATGTCAAAATGACTGAAATCCAACCGCAACTTCACAAGTTAAGCCTTAGATTTATCAAAAAGTGTTTATCTCGCCGAGTTAGAGCGTTTTAGACCACTGTAGTAAACAATCATGAATGCTTAAGAGCTGCTCTCTGGTGCCGAAATATTATGAATGGGCATGCCATGGCTGATGTTGCATGCAGCAACTCTGGATCCAAAACCGATGTTGCAGCCTCGGCAGCACTCTCTCTGGCCCAGGATATAAGAGTTTTTCATCAAAATCCTGAATGATGAGGTGATTCAGCGGATGCTTTGAGTCAAGCAAAACCAGGTGGATGGTAACTGGTTCTTGCTGCTCCTTCCTCTGTAACCTTCCTGGAGAGAACCTCTCTCCTGTTTATGGTCCTTCAAACTGGATTACAGTAACAACAAGGTATGAATCCTGCTGATATCCAGGCTGAGCCTGCCCCCCCAAATGCTTCGCAGAGAGAGCAATGCCCTCCAACTTACCTGAGCGACTATGGGGTTGCAAATCTCCCGTCAGAGAGACAAACCCACACCACACAACAAGCTCCTTCCACCCAAGGTTCACATAGCCAAAGAACATGCTCATTTCAGAGAAGCTCCCAGTCCAGGTCCATAAGGTAATTTCTTTCATCCATGAGCAAATTTCCCTCAGATATTCTATCAGAGCTAGAAAGCACCCAACTTGAAGATTGAGTGAAGGAAATGGAGCTTGACGAATTACAGCAGCACATAGAGGAGCATCAACAAATCCACCATGGGTTCAGAGACTTCAAACCCAAGCAAGAGAAGCAAAAGAGCTACAAGAGGAAGCCATTAGGACACAAGAATTGTTAACCAGACAGCTAGAGAAGCTGTGACAGCTAAATAAGAGAGTGAAAAAGCTGGAGAAGGGCCAAGACAGTTACGTCTGCCCTCAAAGAGAAAACACAGGACCCTGATCGTGCCACATCCACACCATGTCTATCAGATCATAGCAAGGCTTCCACCTCCAGAAACCTAAGACTGCGCCTCCAATGGCTCTGCCTCCGTTCACCTTTCCTTTCATTCTGAAAGTATTTCTTCTGTTGCATAGTTCCCCTGACACTTTCCTCCACCCTTTCCAACCTACTTGAACCAGTTTCCTCACCTCTTTTCCACAATCTCCATTGTGAGTGAGTGAGTGAATGGTTGTCCGTCTATATATCTGGCCCTGGAATTGACTTGCGACCACTCCAGGGTGTACCCCACCTCCCGCCCGATGACAACTGGGATAGGCCCCAGCATCCTCTGCGACCCTGACTGCAGAATAAGCAGCAGACGATGGATGGATGGATGGTATTGCCTCAGGCCCTCACTCAGTCTGAGGAAAATTAGAAATATGTGATCAACAACAGAGCCGAATGTATGTTAGATAGGCGGAAAGAATTAGTGGGTTTTTCCCTTCATGTTCCCTTGTGTATGTCAGAAGATTGAAGATGAGCCATTTAACCTGTTAGTTAAGGTAATGAATTGTAGCCTTGAAGAGAACTACGAAACATTGATATGCACAGACACATGCAAAGAGAAGTTGTTTTTTTTTTAATGTGGGTTTGTTTGTTTGTTTTGCATGCATACACACATATACACTAAATACACAGCATATACTGTCTGTGTGTGTATATACATATCTCTTTATAAAAAATTTAAATAAAGAGTGATGCAAGAGGTATAAAATGCAATCTTCCCCATCCCATTTTGCATCTCATAATAAAATAGAACTGTATTGGGAAATGCTTTTGTCACAGCAACACAACAATACAAATGTCAATAAATATGAATATAAATATGAGTAAAAGTATAAATGAAAGAGACAGTTATGAGATATCAAAAACCATCAGAAATATCCAAAACGACAACAACAAGGGCAAGAATAGAAACAGAGTGAAACAACATTGACAAAAATAAACAGGAAGCAAATGGAGTGACACCAACAAGGATAAAAATAAAACAACAGAGTTAGTGCATGACGTGTGAATGAGTAAGGTAGTGAGGTAGTGGTAGCACAGATGCATCTCGGGCTGGTCAGAGTTGTGTGCCGTTCAGACTGTTGTTATACAGTATGATGGCCTTGGGCACAAAGGAGCATCTGAAGTGTTCGGTTCTACGAGCCATTGGCTGATTGAACTGCCCATCAGCCACAGCTCATAGTGCAGGGGGTGGGAAGGATTGTTCAGAATAGCAGGTTTGTTCTACTCCCTCCCCACTGCCACCAATTCCAGATGGTCCAGGTTCAGTCCCACCACCAGGCTGTCCTCACTAGCTTGTTAAACCTGTTGACCTCACTTGTCCTGGCACCGCTCCACCAGCACACATTAGCAAAGAAGAGTGCGCTGGCTACAATAGAGAGGCAGAAGGTCTTGAGGAGCCCGCTAAAGACACCAAACGGCCTCACGCTCCTCAGGAAGAACGTCCTGCTCTGACCCTTCCTGTAGAGGGCATCTGTATATTGTGTCCAGTCCAGTTTGTTGTTAATGTGGATCCCAAGGTCCACAATCTCCACCTCCTCACCCTGAATGGTGATTGGTATATCTCCTCCGATTACTCCTGGAGTCCACTACCACCTCCTTGGTCTTAGAGATATTGAGTAGGAGGAGGTTCTGGTTGCTCTACTCAACAAAACTCGCAATCAGGTCTCTGTACTCCTCTGTACACCTCCTCCTCCTCGTTGCAGCTGTACTGGGTGTAGTGCAACACACAGAGCAAGATGTCTTGGAGTCTTCATCGCACTACATTGGACTTATTCGAAATTAGTAAAAAAAAAAATGAAAATAGATAAATTACATCCTTGAAAAATAAAAAAGATATACAATTTTTATCCTTAAGTTGAGGAGTTTGAGCAATATTAACGAACATTTAGTGGAAATACAGAATATTAAGTTCCTCTGTCATATTCACATCACGTAAATTGGGTATTAATGGAAAAATGTATACTATGATTAAAAAATTTAGAAGAAAGGACAATAAAAGTTAAAATAGGAAATATGTATTCTGAAAAGTATAGTGATGAAAATGAAACACCTCAAGGAAGTATAGTAAGTCTGTTATTTTCTATCCTGATTAATGTTTTTAAAGGGTTGAATAGTAATTTGGGGTTTTCATTGTTTGCGGATGGTAGGGCTGTATGGAGAAGGGGAAGGAATGTACCATTTATTGTGGAAAAATTACAAGAAACTGTTAATATAGTAGAGAAGTGGTCCGACAGATGGGAATTAAATTTTCAGTTGATAAGACTAAGAATGTTTTTACAAAGAAACGGGTCGGAGATGAGACTAACAGTATGGTCAAGACTTGCAAAAAGAGAAGTTCTTTAAGTATCTGGGGGTTTGGTTTGAGAAAATAACATGGGCAACTCCTATTCAGAAAATTGTGGATAAATGTAAAAAGGCGGTAAATATTTTAAGATATTTAGTTGGAAAAGAATGGGGAGCTGATAGGCGGGCATTGATGTCAATTTACAGTGGTTTGATTAGATCTTCTTTAGACTATGGCTGTGTTGTATATGGATCTGCAGCTGACACTACTTTGAAAAAACTAGATTTGATTCAATACCAGGCTTTGAGGCTGTGTACAGGTGTGTTTAGGACTGCTACTGCAGCGCTGCAGGTTGAAGTAAACCAAATGCCATCAGATTTGAGAAGGGTTCAGCTGTCCCTAAATTACTGGATTAATCTTAAAGGGCAAAGGTCAGAACATCCAACATTGAATACCTTGAAGCCATATTGGGAGAGAGAAGAAGCAAAATAAAAGTTTTGGGTGGACTATAAAACAAAATGCAAAAAGGTATCAGGTGGACAAATTACAAATGAGCCCGACAGTAGCGTTGCCAGCATTTCCTCCGTGGATTCTTCCTGATGCGGTAGTGGATCAGTTGTTACTTCATAAAAGACACAAAAACAAAGATTTGATTGTGGATAAGCAAACTGTGCAGTTGCATATTGAGGGGTACTATGGATACGTTATAATGTTTACAGATACTTCAAAAAGTATTAATGGTAAAATTGGTATTTCTTATTGTACCTGAATTTGGTGTTAAAGTAGGCAAACGATTAAGTGACAACTTATCAGTCCTCGAGTGGGTGGAGGAGGTAAAACCATTAAGATCTGTAATATGTTTGGACTCAAATTCTTCAATCAGTAGTCTTCAGCATAGCCGCTCAGACAGCAAAGAGGATATTATGATTGAAATTAAACAGGTGTTATACAGAACACAGATAATGGGGCTTACTGTTGTGTTTTTGCCTGCTCACATAGGAGTGGTGGGGAATGAGCTGGCTGATAGAACTGCCAAAGATGCAGGAAGCAATAGATGTTGATATAACAGTAAATGTGAGTAAACTAGAAGCAAAAAGTATTATAAAAAGAAATTTGAAACAAATGTTGCAGAGATTGGGATCAGAGGAACACTGGGCGGTGGTTTCATAAAATTCAGAAAAAAGGTAGGAGAGGTAATCTTTGTGTATGACTGCGAACAGTAATAGTCAACAACATGGTTTGGAACAAAAACTTACACAGAAACTGGACTTTGGAGACATATTGCAGCAAGGAGCTAAAAGTGAGTGCCGTAAGGCTTTATGGACATTTTTGTGAGTGATTTATACATACGCATTTGAGTTTTGTTTTTATTCTTTGAGTGAGGCCCAGCGACATCCTGGCTTAATTTGATACAGTAGATGGCAGTAATGCACCGTAAATGTGATTGCCAAACACCAAAAAATCAAACCAAAGAAGGTGTTGACCACAGACCACTTCTAAGTTCCTATGCTTTCTGGATGATGTTTTGGTCACTTTTGAATGCTGGCGGTGCTTTCGCTCTAGTGCAGTGGTTCTTAACCTGGGTTCGATTGAACCCCATGGATTCGGTGAGTTAGTCTCAGGGGTTCGGCGGAGGTCAAGAGAAACAAAAGACGAAAAGAAGTGATGCCTGTGGCATCACTTCATTTCATCATATAAGCAAAATTAATGTCAAGAATTTATTTAAAAAAAAAAAGATTTTTGGAGGGAAATGAAACAAAAACCAGTTCAAATTTAACAATAATTGAAAGATTTTTAGTAATTTTGCAAAAAATTGGGTTTTCTTTAAAAATCTGCATTTTTGAACCCCAGTGCCATATAAATCAAACAAAAAAAACTTTATTTATCTCTGAATAGCGCATGAAAAAATAAACTACAAATATCTTATGGGTTGAAAAGAATGCAATTCATCTTTTATCAGCGATTTTCTTATTCAGAGTTCTGGTTTTTAAAGAAAATGATTTTGTTTTAACCCCATAAACGAAAAACTTTTGGAGCCCACTGCATATACCTATGTTTTGAATTTAAAAAAAGATCACATTTTATTTTTCCTATTAAGAAGGGTACAGTGAATGCGCATATGAAACTGGTGGGGTTCAGAACCTCCAACAAGGTTAGGAACCACTGCTCTAGTGGTAGTATGAGACGGAGTCTCGAACCCACACAAGTGGCTCAGGTAGTGCAGCTCATCCAGAATGGCACATCAATGTGGCAAGAGTCTGTCAGCTTACTGTCCAGAGCATGGAGATGCTCCCAGGAGATGTGGAGGAGGCTGTAGGAGGGCAACAACCCAGCAGCAAGACAGTACCGCCCCTTTTGTGCAAGGAGGAACAGGAGGAGCACTCCCAGAGCCCTGCAAAATGACCTCAAGCAGACCACAAATGTGCATGTGTCTGCTCAAACGGTCAAACAGACTCCATTAGGGTATGAGGGCCTGACCTCCAAAGGTGGAGGTTGTGCTTACAGCCCAACACCGTGCAGGACGTTTGGCATTTGCCAGAGAACACAAGATTGGCAAATTTGTCACTGGCGCCCTGTGACTCTAAATCCAGACCTCCATATTTGATTTCTATTAATTTTTGTGTGATTTTGTTGTCAGCACATTCAATGGTGTAAAGAACAAAGCATTTAATAAGAATTTCATTCCTTTAGATGCAGGACGTTTTACTTTAGTGTTCCCTTTATTTTTTTGAGCAGTGTAGTTGGCAAGATGGCTGATGAGCTGTCCTTTACAGAAGAAGAGCTTCAAGCTGTGAAGTAACATTGCTGAGCTGACCCTACTTTTAACTTTTGGGTATCAGCTTCCACCAGGACTGGAGTCAGGATCCATCATGCTTTGAAGAACTGAAGGTAAAAAGGAATTACTACAGAGGAGACACAATCTTGAATACTAAAGAGTTTCCAATCAGAGCTGCAATGGCAATGAGGTCCTATGAGAGTCTATTAAAACTTACATGCTAGCATTGAATGTGCATAATAGCACCTCTATAGATCTGCTGTTTGTTTGAAAATGATAACTCTTTAACATGGAAACTGATAGGTAGTGACAGGGAGTTTTTTTTTTCCTCTCAACTAATATTTAAACTGAAACTTTTTTAACAGGTTTGACCTCTAACAGTCACCTTTTAGATGATTGTCTATAAAAAGCTCTTAGACTTAACTCTTTTCAGTTTTTAACTATGGAAGATTTCTGTCACTTATCTATTTGCCAATGCACTATACATCTGAAAGTGGATGGCTTTGTGAGTCTTTTTTTCCCGTTTTATTTGTATATTTATTTCCAATATGGAAAGTTACGGGAGAAAGTTAATCTTGGACATAAACATGTAAACAATTTGGTTTGGTCTTCTATGGACTGATAGATGTCAGGATGAGAAGCTTACAATGTGAATAAACATCATAAAGATGAGGATAATTTATGATCACTGGAGAGGTCTGGCTAGGAATAGATTACCTACGGTGTGGTCACATTGTCAAAAGAAGCAATACTGTTGGTTCAATGTAAGATGCAAACACTGGCAGGGCAGGCTAAATGGATTGTTCTTTGCAGGTGAAAGGGTGTATCATGGAAGCAGAAGGTAAACTGTGTAACAATCCAATTATTCAATTATAGCTAGATTCCGCATTCATTAATGAAGGAAAAGAGATAAATGAAAAGATCAATGATTTCTGATTGAATAACCTCTATGCAAGGGGTGAACAACTAGTCAGAGGCTATGAGCCACAGTCTTTACTGTGCTACTACAAAGAGCCACATCATACACATAGGCACACATGAACTGCCCAAATCCCTTCCCCTCACTCTCTTACACACAGAGACCTCTGCTCTTCCAGATTTAAATGTCAAACATCAACATGACAAACTGACTCCCACAGAACGAAAACCACAGGTCTATCATTTTCAACAATCAACACAGTGTGCGCGGTCTCATAAACAAACTCTCAGTTCAATTTTCAGTTCATGTCTACAAACAAAAATCTAAAAATTTACAATAGCATTTTTCTCTTACCGTGCATGTTGCTTAGCGGGACTTCTGGCATTCTTTGCCCTCAACAATCTTTTTCAAATCTGGTTTTTAGTCAGTTCTTGACACTCAAAGCAAGTCCTTCACATATGTGTCTGTCAGAACAGATCGATGCTTTGATTTCCCATGTTTCAGGGTAGAAAAACACTCTGCACCAGGTCAGGCAGTATTTTTGATTTACCCCGAAGGGTCAGGTTCAGTCTGTCCAAGCGGTACAGCATGTCAACCGAAAAGAGCCAGATCCATAATTCACTTGAGGTCTGCAAGCTTTGGATAATGTTTGTCCTTCTCTTCCATGAACAGTTTCACAGCATTGAAAAGCTCAAAGGAGCATCAAAGTTCCTTTCCTTTGAAAGCCACCTCACAGTGCAGTGCAGCAGCAGGTAACCTGGAAGGGATTGGTCCAACTCAGCGACAAGATTTCTGAATTGCCTGTGGTTTAGTGCATGTGAGAGGATGTTGTTGACAATTTCCATCACAGGCTTCATGTGGTTGTCTAAATTTAATGATTTAGACACGAGTTGATCATGCATCATGTGGATGGTGCGGTGGAAGAACCAAAACTCTGGAAACGTTTGGTCCGCTTTGCACAGCCTAACAAGCCCGTTCACAGATCCGATCGCGGCTGACGCTCCATCTGTGGCAATCGCGGTTAGTTTTGATATGGGCAGGTTTGCTTTTATAAATGCAGCCTTCATTGTCTCTTTCACATCTATGCCACAGGTTCTGTCTTTTCGTGGCACAATATCAGGTTCTTCTTTGATCGCCCAATCTTTTGACACAGACTTTGCAAATATTGCCAGATGAGGCTTGTCTTATATGTCGCAACACTCATCCAATGAGACACTAAAATACTCATAGGCTTGAAGGTCTGACTCCAACTGTGATTCAGTAGCCATTTTCTTGTCCAATATTCCATGTTCAACTGTGTGGCGGGACAGTTGGATGTCTGATACCATTCGTTTTAGTTTGTCATTTTCAGGATACAAGATTTCAACAATGTCACTGAGGCATGTTTTGACGAACTCCCCTTCATTGTATGGCTTTTTAGCCCGTGCAACATTCCAACCAAGTTTATAAGACGTGAGCATTACGGTCTCTGAGTGCTTCATACATTTGTGGAATAATTGTGTCTGCTTTTCTGCCTGACCTGTCAAAGTGACCAACTTGTACTTATGAAGTTAAGTCTCCTTTGGAAATTCCTGGTTGACATTAGCATGGAGTGAATTGAAGTGCCGCTGAAGATTTGAAGCCTTGAAATGCGCTGATGATGCCTGACATATAAGGCAGAATGGCTTGCCATTATGTTCAACAAAAATGAAAAAAAGCTCCTGAAATATTCAGATAATTTCAGTAAACTGAATTGATGTTAATGTTTTCACACACTGAGTGCGTCATGACGCTGGTGAAAGTGTATACTGGACGTGATGTCTTGGGCACGAGTTCTGGAAGTTCCCTCAGCAATAAAGCAGCATATCGTGAAGCTCTGTGTCATCAATCCGACTATATCATATAAGTACAACCCATAAATATCACATTGGCAACGAGGATCAAAGCAAAGACTGACTACAATGACTTTTGTTCCAGGGAGTGGAATATTACGTGCGGGAGGAGTTCAGAGCGAAAGAGTTTGATCAGCTAACTGATCCCTGTAGTCTAAGTGTGCTATTTAGTTAGCAACATAATGGTCAGCATGATGCTATCGCACGGCCCAGCCATACCACCATTTGACGAGGAGAGTAAAACAAGCTCTGTCGGACCGCGGCAGAACAAGTGGCTTCAGAGATGTGAGAACTACAGCATGGCCATGAACATAAGTGGGGATGCAAGATTGAAAACCCTTATGCTTCATCTGGCCAGTGAGAGAGTGCACGATATTTACAACACTATGGCAGGAGACGGGACAAAGTATGCGGACGAGAACGCGAAGCAACTACTTCGCACCGAAAAAGAACGTCCGGTATGAAGTCTACGTCTTCAGAAAGCTAACCCAGAATCTTCAACAGTCAGACAGCCCGCAGAGCTTCAGCCCTGATGAGAGTTTATCCTCCTCATCAACAACATCCGCCCCGTCAAAGCCACGAGCGAGCCTGTCTCCAGGCCCAGCCACCCGTACCCGCCAAGCCTCCGCCTCAGCAAAACCTGTATGCACACTCCCAATGGTGTAAGTGGCGGGACCCCAAGGCGCCATGTACGTCTACTGAGCCTTCAAAGATATGACGAGAATGGCCAAACAGCTACCAACACCCGACAAAGGCGGACACAAAATGGCCAAAGAATTACTGATTTTCATAAGAAAGTTCACCCCGACAGTATGCAAAATGGCGCGCATTCTATCGTATGTGCTGAGCCCCTCCCAACTGACCCTGTCGAGAGAATATCTCCGTACTGATCGTGCGCCGAAGACTCAGGGATGGGAAACCTCCGATGACCCCGAAGACGACGCTTACGCCCGCTGGGTTCAGGGCCTAGCAACGTCTCTCCAAAATCAGTTTCCTGTGATCCGCGACATAGCAAAGGTAGCAGCCTGCACTCAGAAGGAAAACGAAGATGTCACAGAGTACTTTAGTCGCCTGCAGCAAGCCTTCAATGATCATGATCAATGATCCCCATCCTGTCCCTTATCCTGCCATCGCTGCAGGACTCTATGAGTGCATGCTCAAGCAACACTTTCTCACGGGCATGAACAAAGACCTAGCAGGTCTCACCCGAGACCCCTGCCTTGAGAAAGAAGACCCCCAGACCCGTTAAGCGATCTGCTCAAACATGCCAAGCATTGCTAGAAAAGAATGTGAGAAAAAGCTGAGGCCAACAAGCGAAAACGCTCAGACATCAAGCATCGCATCAACCTGACCCTGCTACAACAGCCTTCCACCCAGTACTCTCCCAGTGGAACCCAAGAACCCCCAAACATGAAAGATGAGTGTTTCTACTGCCATCAAAAAGGCCACTGGGCAAGAGACTGTCCAAACAGGAGAAACAAGGAAAGAGGAAAAGGCGGTGCTGGAGGTGAACAAGGCCGAAGCTATCGCCCACAATTTGCTATAGGGCATGACCAGCGTCGCGCCCCGATCTCTGATTGAGACAATAGCTGAGAGGAGGGAGCCCGGGAGACACAGCCCAAAGACAACAACCCATCTGCGCAAAATAATTTGGGGTACCCAACACTTGTGTGCACACCATTACCTCCACCCTCTGACCATAGCATACAGTCCCAGCTAATGCTCTAATTAACATTAGCGGGAAAACCAATCAAAGATCCTACCTGCCATTGCAATAGACAGGGTGAGCCCAAAGGCTATCCCTATGCAAAGTGCCGACCTGCATTGCACTGCCAAAATTAGCACAGAAAGATGTTTTACTTATGAGGAAAATTTCCTCTCCGATTTAAATGAGTGTCCAAATTCAAGATCTCTTCAGGTCGACCATGCGCTGTGCTGTGTCTGTTTGTCTGTCTCCTGTACAAATACCTCTCTATAGCATTCCATCTGCTGCCCCACACGTTTCCCTTGCCAAAGCCCCTGCTGATAACTGGGAGAATCTTGGCCCCTGGGTTCAATCATGTGCCAACCTCACAGACTGGATCCCAATCACCAATTCCCCTACCTGATCCTTCTAAACCCTTCACTCAGACTGTGGACGAATGCTCTGGGTGCATGACTTCTGTGTTGCTGCAGAAACATGGTAACTCTCTTTGCCCAATAGCCTCTTTCTCTGCCAAACTTGACCCAGTCGCTGCCGGTCTCCCACCCTGCCTTCGCCCAGTCGCAGCCACAGCCGCTGAAAAGGCTGTCTTAGCCTCCCGTGACATCGTGGGATATGCGCCTCTTACCCTTCTGGTCCCATACTCAGCGACTCAAATCTAGGCATAGCACAGAACACCTCACTTTTCCATCTCCCGTTTTCTCGGGTATCACACCTGTCTTCTCGAAATGCCTAACCTTATTGTCAAGCGCTGTACTGGCCTAAATCCAGCCTCCTTACTTCCCCTACCTGACAACGGCGACTCTCATGACTGTTCTGCCGAACTGGCCCTGACATGCTCCCCCCGGCCGGATTTGTCAAACACCCCTCTTGACAACCCCGACCTTATCTTGTACATTGATGGCTCTGCTGCTCGAGACCCAGCTGACACCAACAGGGCCGGCTTTGCCGTCTGCTCTGATCACGATACGCTACTCTTTGGCCGTCTCCCTTCCAACCACTCAGCACAGGCTGCCAAACTGGTCGCTCTCATTGAGGCCTGTCCCCTATCCTTCCATCAACGGGTCACCATCTATACTGACTCCAGGTACGTCTTTGGCGTAGTCCATGATTTCTGAGCCTTGTGGAAGCACCGTGGTTTCCTCAAATCTGATAGAAAACCCATTCTTAACCATTCCCTCATTTCACAGCTCCTTGACGCCATTCTCCTCCCGGCTGCTATTGCAGTATATCAATGCACAGCCCATGCTAATGCTTCTAATCCTGTGTCCGCAGGCAATGCTTGAGCCGACCACACTGCGAAAGCGGCCTCCAGACTTCCACCTCCGTCTAGGGCCCCCTCCCTTTCCCATGTTCCGTCCTCCACACTCTCCGCCATGCAATCCCTGGCGTCAAGCTCTGACAAAGCCGCCTGGCGCTCAGCCCAACCCACCTACACCCCTGACGGTCGGTTTGGTCCAAACGGAAAGCCCTGCCTACCCTCCGCCCTTTTTTCTCATTATGCCAAATTGACGCATGGGTTAGACCATGCATCAGAAGGGGGTATGATGAGAATGATAGCCGAAAATTGGTTCACAAAGGGTTTTACACCAGCCGCCCAAGGGTATTGCAAATCATGTTTAACGTGTGCCGTACACAATACCCACAAAACCCGCCCGAACTTCAAATTAGGCGCACACCAACCCCCCACAGGCCCTTTGGAACATGTCATGATGGACTTCATTGAACTAAGCCCCTCCCTCGGGAAGAATATTGCCTGGTAATCGTTGATATGTGGTTGAAATGGGTGGAAGCATTCCCCACCTCCCGAGCTGAGGCCTCAGCTGCAGTCAGGGCACTCCTGGGCAAAATAATACCAAGATGAGGAATACCAAGAATTCTGTCCAGCGATAATGGCGCCCATTTTGCTAACAAGGCCATAGACCAAATCTCAAAATATCTAGGAATAGATGCCAGGAAACACTGTGCTTACCACCCAGCCAGCGGAGGAGCGGTAGAGCAGGGAAACGGAACATTGAAAAATAAACTTTCCAAATGCTGCACTGAAACAGGACTCGCATGGCCAAAAGCACTTCCGATAGTGCTGATGTACATGTGAATGCGCAAGCGAACTAATACCAACCGTAGCCCGTATGAAGTTTTGTTTGCAGAACCTCCCAGGCTCAGCATCGGAAACCCCAAAGCCCCTGTTCAGACACCTCTATATGCAACCATAATATGTTAACATACTGTGTTTAACTAACCAAAATGGTGGCAGATATACGTTCACAGGTAATCGCGACTCTCCCCACCCGACTATGCTCCACTCCCTGAAGCCCGGAGACTGGGTCCTCATCAGAAACCTCTGGTGAAACACCTGGCATTCCCAGCGGTGGACTGGTCCATTCCAAATTCTCCTCACGACGCAGACGGCAGTGAAAGTAGCAGAACGCACCACCTGGATCCACGAAACTCACTGTAGGACCGTCCCGGCTCTCGCCCCATCAGAAGCGACTACCACCGCTCACCGGCAGATCCCACCGCTCTCTAAAGATCAGCGACATCAACCACCATGGAACCAACCCGGCCCTGGTACCCGTTTCGGAGCTCCTGCCTGCCCCTCATCCTCACCCTCATCATAGCCCTCCCAATTTACTGGCATTTCCACCAACTCCAAACCCCATCGCCACCACAGAACCCGAACACCACCAATTACCCCCACCCTCTGATAATCTCCACTCCTCCACCAATCGTCAGAAGCGTGGAACCTCGGGACTTCACTCGAATGACAATCTATGCAATACTTCCGGGTCTACAACTTATGCTCTCCTATATGTTTGCTACGATGCACCCGTGTTCTCCGCAGTCCTTATCATCCCCTTCACCTCCTTTCAAATAGGGGGCTACTGGGCCTCAGATTGGTCGAAATACTAGTGGTACATGTCCCATACAGATGACAATTCACACTGGGGCACGGTGTTCGCGTATACGGGGTCCAACTGGTCCCTATCCAATTACATGTCTACCGACGTAGCTTGCAACTGGTCAAGAATTGGTCCTCACCTTTAATACCACCTCTTGTCCCCTCGCTTGTAAGCCGAGTAAGTTCGGAAAATCCGGACGTTTTTCCTCTTACTATGTACCTGTACCTAGGGGAGTCCCAGACGAATACAAACTTGCTGACCAAATCGCAGGTGAATTTGAGTCATTTCTCTGCTGGTGGTGCACCATAAACAAAAATGTAGACCGCATTAATTCTATCCATTATAACCTCCGGCGTTTAGCCAACTACACCCGTGACAGACTCCAAGCAGTTCACGAACAGCTTCGTGCTGCTAGCCTCATGGCGTTCCAAAATTGGTTGGCCTTAAATATGCTCCTGGCGGAGAAAGGAGGCGTCTGCGCCATTTTTGGAGACCAGTGTTGCACCTTTATCCCAAATAACACAGCCCCGATGGGAAAGCTGACCAGGGCAGTTGATGGCTTACGCACCCTTATTGCCAAAATGAAAGGACACTCTGGGGTGGAAACTTCCATATGGGATCAATGGTTTTCTGTTTTTGGTCAATACAAGGCCTTGATAGCCTCTATAGTGGCCTCCCTCGCCGTCTTCGCTACCATCCTTGTATTGTGTGGTTGCATTGTGTTGTTGCATTCCTTGGCTCCGTACCCTCCTCGTTCGCCTCATAGATACAGATGCTACATCGCCCTCTCCTCAGCCCCGAAGACCAAAATATGACTCATCCTTCTCGTCTGAAAACTCTGACTGTGAGGCAGACGACCAGATGTGAAGGTCACCCCACCCTGACTCTATACCCCTCGTGACACACCAGCCTGCCCATGATGAGACTTCTTGAAACCCTCCACGGTGTGATTTCTCTGATGATTTAGGTTGTCTATGCCTGTATATATTGATGCTATGGTTGATCCTTAGGGATCAAAAGGGGGGAATGTGAAAGAAATTTAACCTGCACTCATACACATTGCCCCAGACTCCCCTTCATCATTTGTGACCAATACACAGTGCCCCAGAATCCCCTTGATCACTTGTGACTACAGCAAGATAAGATGTCAACTGACAACATCCTCCTTTCTGTTTCCCATGACAACTTCTTTTGTTTCCCATTTGTCAGACATCGTACCTTTTGGTCGAATCATACTATAAGAAAGAGCGCTCCTCTTTGTTGGGCAGAGGTGTCTCTCTGCATGTTTGAATGAACATGCATTAAAGCAAACCTCTGAAGGCACATCTCCCTCTCCGTTGAAAGTTCTTCCCCTGAGGGACCGAAAGAACATCCTCCACAACACATCAGGGAATCACCAAGACAAAGGCTCTCCTGAGAGAAAAGGTGTAGTTTCCACACATCGATTGGCAAGCTGAGGCGATGGTGAGATCATGTCAAGCTACTACACCTGAGACATGCAATGAGCCTCTGCAGATGTCACCTCCTAAACACGGTCTGGCAAGATGTCAGTGCAGACTTCTAAGGCCGACTGCCGACAGGTGAAAACCTACTTCCTATTATGGATGAGTACTCCTGATACCCTAGAGTGGTGATCATGCACTCCACCTCTGCACACTCTGCTATCCCTTTAATGGACAAGATCTTTTCGATGCTTAGCAACAGTGGAACAGTGAAGACGGACAACGCCCCCCCCGCCCTCAATGGTGAGCAGTTTAGCAAATTTGCGCCCCACATGGGGTTCCGGCATCGAAAAATCACACCACTTTGGCTTCAGGCAAACGCTACTGCAGAGAGGTTTATGCCAACACTCAGAAAGTGCCTCTGTGTTGCCCACATGGAGAAAATCCCGTGGAAACAGCATCTCTACATGTGACATATCTGCTGTAGAAGAAGAGGATGAAGTCACCGCTGAAACAAACCCGGTGTTGGCAAGGTACCCGCCCATGTGTCGACAGCCTCCACAGTACCTCAGTGACTTTGATACAGGCTGAGGAAAAACAGGCAACTAAAAGAATTTAATAAAATGAAACTGAGAAATGGACTGAATTTTTTAAAGTGAATTTGTTAGAGTTTGAAAAGAGACAAAAAACAAAATGAGTTATCCTTATCTTCATAAGATTGTTTACTTTATGCTCGATACTTGAAATTACCTTGAGGAAAACATTTAAATCTAAGTGCTTGGTTCGTATTGTTTATTGTCGTATTTGAAAGTATTTACAAGGTTGATTCTATGCTCTATATTTAATGCAGCCTCAAGGCGGCACAGGCCAGTGTCTCCTGGAGCCAGACTTGGGGAGGCACAGGCCAGTGTCTCCCTGAGCCAATCCCAAGCCCAGATAAATCCAGAGGGTTGCGTCAGGAAGGGCATCCGGCATAGAACTTTTGCCAAAACCAAATATGCGAATCAAACCTAAAAATATCATACCAGATCGGTTGAGGCCCGGGTTAACAACAACCACCTTTGGTGCCGATAACCTACACTGTAGTAGCCCAATTTGGGCTACTCTGGGTTGAAGAAGGAGGGGAGGAAGGCGTGTTCAGAAGCAGAGAGAGAAGAGCAAAGGCAAGAGTCTGGGACTGAGAGTAGGGACTTTGAATATTGGGACGATGACAGGAAAAGGTAGAGAGTTGGTTGACATGATGCAGAGAAGGAAGGTGGATATACTGTGTGTCCAGGAGACCAAATGGAATGGCAATAAGGCTAGAAGCTTGGGAGCACGGTTTTAAGTTATACTATCATGGTACTGACAGGAAAATAAATGGAATAGGAATTATCTTGAAAGAGGAGTTTGTTAGGAATGTTCCCGAGGCGAAAAGAATGTCAGATAGACTTATGAGCCTGAAACTAGAAAGTGAAGGTGTGATGCCAATGTTGTTAGTGGCTATGCCCCACAGGTAGGATGTGAGTAAGAGGAGGAGAAGTTCTGGAATGAGTTAAATGAATTGATGCAGAACATCCCCAGAAATGAGAGAGTGGTAATTGGGGCAGACTTCAATGGACATGTTGGTTCAGGCAATAGAGGTGATGAAGAAGTGATGGGCAGGTTTGGTATCCAGGATAGGTACGTAGAGGTACAGATGGTGGTTGACTTTGCAAAAACAATGGAAATGGCTATGGTAAATACTTTTTTCTAGAATAGACAGGAACATGGGGTAACTCATAAGAGTGAAGATAGGAGCACGCAGGTAGACTACATCTTGTGTAGACAAGGTAATCTGAAAGAGATCAGTGACTGCAAAGTAGTGGTAGGTGAGAGTGTAGCGAGACAGCATAGGATGGTGGTCTGTAGGATGACTGGTGACAAGAAAGATCAAGAGGACAAAGGCAGAGCAGAGGACAAAGTGGTGGAAGCTGAAAGGGGAGGAGTGTTGTATGGTTTTCAGGGAGATGAGAAAGGCTCTTGGTGGTCAGGGAGAGCTTCCAAATGACTGGATAACTACAGCTAATGTGATCAGGGAGACAGGTAGGAGAGTACTTGGTGTGTCATCTGGATGGAAAGTAGATAAGGAGACCTGGTGGTGGAATGAGGAAGTGCAGGTGCAGGAGTGTATCCAGAGAAAGCGGTTAGCAAAGAAGAAGTGGGACACTGTGGGGACTGAAGAAAACAGACAGGAGTACAGGAAGATGCAACATGAGGTAAAGATAGAGGTAGCAAAGGCCAAACAAAGGGCATACGATGACTTAGAGATAAAGTTAATGAGCCATACAATTAAGTTATGGGAAAGAGTAGTGGAAACTAGACTGAGAGCAGAAGTCAGTATTTGTGAGCAGCAGCATGGCTTCATGCCTAGAAAGAGTACTACAGATGAAGCATTCGCTTTGAGAATGCTCATAGAGAAGTACAGAGAAGGTCAGGGGGAGCTACATTGCGCTTTTGTAGACCTCGAAAAAGCATACGACAGGATGCTGAGAGAGGAACTCTGGTATTGTATGAGGAAATCTGGAGTGGCAGAGAAGTATGTTAGACTGGTGCAAGACATGTATGCTGGTTGTGAGACAGTGGTGAGGTGTACTGTAGGTGTAACAGAGAAGTTCAAGGTGGAGGTGGGACTTCATCAGGGATCAGCTCTGAGCTCCTTCTTATTTGCAGTGGTGATGGACAGGCTGACAGATGAGGCGAGACAGGAATCTCCATGGACCATGATGTTTGCAGATGACATTGTGATCTGTAGTGAGAGCAGGGACAGGTTGAGGAAAATCTTGAGAGAGGAGGTATGCTCTGGAAAGGACAGGAATGAAGGTTAGTCGCAGCAAGACAGAATGTAGGTGTGTGAATGAGAGAAACCCGGGTGGAACGGTGAGGCTACAGGGAGTGGAGATCAAGAAGTTAAAAAAACAGTGGTGAGACCAGCGATGCTGTATGGTTTGGAGACAGTGGCACTGCGCAAAAGACAGGAGGCAGAGCTGGAGGTATTGGAGATGAAGATGTTGAGGTTCTCTTTGGGAGTGACGAGGATGGATGGGATCAGGAATGAGTCCATTGGTGGGACAGCACATGTTAGATGTTTTGGAGAGAAGGTCGGAGAAGCCAGACTGAGATGGTTCGGTCATGTACAGAGGACAGATTGTTAATATATTGGTAGAAGGATGCTGGAATTGGAAATGCGAGGCAGGAGGTCTAGAGGAAGACCAAAGAGAAGATTTGTGGACGTAGTGAGAGAGGATATGAAGGTAGTTGGCGTAAAAGATGAGGATACAGAGAGTAGGGTTAGATGGAGAAGGTTGACTCACTGGGCGAACCCTGAAGGGAAAAGCCGAAAGGAAAAGAAGAAGAAGATTCTATGCTCTATTTTTGAAAGTATCTATAAGGTTGTTTCTATGCTCTATATTTGAAATCTGCACTTACCTGTTATATACTAAAACAATTTAATTGCTTACCTCATAGTGTTTTATTGTTGTTCACAGACCAAGAGAATGTTTACATACTGATTTATTACACCAAAGAAATCCAATAATTTACCTACCTTCATGCTCAATGTTGGAAAATTGAAGTAACCCAAAGTGGCAGACAACTTTCAATTAAAAAAAAAAAGTGAGGTAATATTCAGATAACGCCAGTAAACTGAATTGGTGTTAATGTTTGCATGTACTGCTTGCGTTGTGAAGCTGGTGTAAGCGTATACTGGACGTGATGTCTTGGGCGCGAGGTCTGGAAGTTCCCTCAGCAATAAAGCAGCATATCGTGAAGCTCCGTGTCATCATTCCGACTATATCATATCATAAATACAACCCACTGAGGTTAAAAAGATGCAAAATGGTTTGCAGTTTTATCTAGTGTCTATATACTTTTCTATACATTTATGAAGGGACTGTTTTCTTACTTCTGTAATTAATTTGGACTGCATTAATGGTCAGTGGGGCGTGTAGCTTGTACTTAAATGCACTTAGTTCCTGTAATTAAATTGTGTTGTACAAACAGGTAGATAAGCAAGTGGAAGAGGACAAGTGGGGATTCCTAGCATTTTGTATTGTTCAACTAAAGCCCTATGTATACTTTTTCCTGTCCAAAACAGGATAGTATGCCGCCAGTGTTATCCTCTCTGACACTGCATGTATTATAAAAACTTAGCTTTAGGCTGTCATGTGTGCATTTTTATTTGTGTGGGTTTGTTGTAGTAGTCCCAGTTGGCTCTATATCAGATAGTACACTTTATTCCCTCCAGGAATTTCAGCAAGTTGGCATCAAGTCCTTTTTCAACCCACTAGTATAATTATTGTTGTTTTTAGGGGTTTTGGTCTCTCTGCTGCTATCAGGGTAGTGTTGTGAACAGGAATGCTAAAACTTAAAATGTATCCAACTGGTAATCATTTCCTGGGATCACTGATGTATGCGATGTCATTATCTGGGATTTAATTGATGCATTATCTGTCACTCTGCCTGCGAGGGGTCTTCTCTCTGTTGATTCTTGTTTTCCAGTGGCGAGTCCAGGAAGCGATACACCCAGCTGCAACATCTCATGGTGAAAAAGTCAAACTTATTTTCTCCAAAACGACTGCACCAGCCCTGTGCTGCTCAAATTGAAAAATGCATCTCTTTCATATTTTGACATTAATTAGATCAAAGAGGACATAAGGTCTACTCCTTATTTCCTTCAGAAAGGAGCAAGCTGATCCAACTTTTAACTATAACCTTGATTATATTCTATTGATTTTCTTCACTTTGACAGGAACAGTAAGTGTATTTACATTATGAGAATGTAGGGAATTAGCAACGTGACAACCCAAGTCTCAGATTTGCCACCTTTATGAGGGCCTGGTCCCAAGCTTCACACACTGCATTGAAGATGACACATGACGCATTGAAGATGACAAGTCTTCTTCTTGCTGTTTCCTGGACACACTCATGCTAAGAAACCTGAAGCAAACCAGCTTCCCTCTTGAATATTTAAACAGTTTTCTTGCAAGTTCACTGTGGCGCCACCATTTTATCTGCACTCCCAGTTTTTCTGTGGGGAGTTTGGTGGGCGCTAAAGACACGGATGCGGCTCTAGAGCCGCGGGGTGCCGACCCCGGGGTAACACCATTCACAATTATTTATTGTTATTATCAATTAGTTATTTGTATTGCCTTGTCCTATTAAAAGGGACGAGGTAACTGACATGCTTATTAAAAAAAAAAAAAACATCACACAATTATTTTAGTAGCTTTTAATATTTTTAACACGTACATATTCTTTAAGATGTACAACTAGACAGAAGCCCACAGAGGGACCTGATTGAAAGAGGTTGAATTACTTTCATTATCCAGCGGTGAACTCACTTGAGCCAGATATATTTATCTCCAACATCAGCATTATAACCGGGAGCATACTTCTTCCCAGGCAACTACGAGGAAATGACAAATGATACATTTCAAGAACATGTGGGGATCTAGGTGTGTCTGTGTTTCGTTAAACACGGTGAATTGTAAGATTTCCTTTTTTTAAAGACAAAACTCTGCTTTGAATTGCTGTAAATATTCAACGATATCAGCATCTTTGTAAGGCTTCACTTAAATGTTTTTCTCTCCTCAGAAAGAACCCCAGAAAACAAAGGGAGGTCACAGCCTTCAGCAGCACTGTGCACGCACACACTTACAGCAAGAGACAAAAGTCTTCAGTCAGTAACAGTAAATGTCAGACCAAAAATGTTTTGTTGTCAAACTAATCAGAAAAACCTTGCAAAATATTCCACAGCAGGGATTTTTGCTGCTCAACCACAAGGTGTTCCATAATTTGCTTGCCAAAACGTGTTCCATGTCACATGTCCAGGAGATATTCCTAAAACAACGTTTTTTTTGTTTCATGGATCTGTACTTGATTACTTTGCCCTTCCAACTTTCCCTCAAAGTTGCAAAACATTTTCAAGCTGTTCCCTGGTTTCAATTGTCATCTAAAATGCAGCTTCAGTTTCTAACGTAAGATTACAAGAAAATTGTCTGACTCTTTGCCAATGAACTCCACTTTCGGTCCAGATGCCCTTTAATTTGCTGCAGCCTCTTTTCACATGAAGAAGGAAAATATAGGGGTGATATGCAACAAAGAACTGCGGCAAGAATAGATATCTTGGAACTACATACCGCCTGATATGCGTAGTATTTTTCATCATACTCGTGGGCCCCAATGGTTATTTCTGGCAGAAACCTTGGTATGTGGGTTAAGGTTGCCACCCTTTGTTTGTCTTCAACACTGTTGGAGGAAGAAAAAAGAAAAAAACAGAAAAGGTTGAAACCGCTGATGAAAGAAAGACTCAAGCTAAAATGACAAAAATCTTGAAATATATATTTAATCATCGTAGGGACCTCAAAAATTGTAATTATATTGGTAACAATTTGATGTACTTCAATTTCCTATTCTTTGTTTTTTTACAGTGTGTTCCAATAGCACGACCTAAAAAACCCAAATTCGTAAGCTTAAGGCTTTTGCATCATTGGACTGTTACAGCATTCCAGTTCTGCTTGCGATCCTTATGAGCTGCCCTAACAGCTCAGTCTCAAGTTGTTTTTCAAAGGATTGTGATTTGAAAAACAAAAAACACATGTCTGATGAGTTCAGGTTACAGAATATATTTGTGTTGACACCCACAGGATTCTCATGTGATGATAGGTGACATCATCCTGCTCCAGCCATGGTCCTTTATCAAACTTCAAATATTCAATGTCCTCTGCCACCTGAAGACACATTTCAGTTGGTAAACTTTCTTAAAGGAAAATAAACTAAGCAAATATATCAAAATCCTCCAGGCTGCTCTTACCTTTTCAATATCTTGGGCCTGAGTTGCATTGTAAGCAAGCACATTTGATGTTTCACTGAAAAGAAAAACATCTAAGTTTTAGTGGGGGAGGATCTGAGCAGCTCTGTGGTTGAACTTGACTGTCACCATTGGCCATGCTAATCTCTGAAGGCTGTGCATTTACGAGTTGGTGGCTCTAATGCCACACTGAAAGACCGAGAATAATCATATAAAAATGCCATTACTGAAGTTTAGCAAACACAGTTACAACTAGGACCATCTTATTGTGCCATGCAGTTATTTAATTCAACAAGAAGCACAATGTAAATTAGAACTCAAACTACTAGTTTTTATAAGTCTGCGACAAAATAATGACTTGAAAATTAGCTCCACACAGTCTAACTTAGGATACAATATCCAAGATACATACATTACTTGTACTATTTACCTGATTTCAGGAAGGAAAGACTTTTTGTAGCCATCTTCTATGCTCCTCAGGTATGGCAAAGGTACATTCTGAAGATAAGCCTTATAATGTGGAAAAAGAAGAAAAAAAGCATGTCATCCGAATGATAGTTTGAAACCATTTCATCTGAACTTAAATGTTTTCGGCAGTCAACTGTTAGAGCTAAGGTAATTAAAAAAGAAGAAGTCACAGTTTTGAATCTGCCAACCTTACTGCTCTGTTTAAGGTTCTTCTGCACCTCCTCTGCTGGCATGTCCACATAGATGACCAGGTGAGGAGGCAGGAACTCGCAGATGCTGATTTTTTTCACCTCATTGTAATGATGGACACCTGCAATCACAGAGCATTGGAACATCCGTACCGCTGTGTCACTCAACTTCTTTAAGCGACATTG
This sequence comes from Fistularia tabacaria, assembly GCA_901007705.1. Taxonomy (NCBI): domain Eukaryota; kingdom Metazoa; phylum Chordata; class Actinopteri; order Syngnathiformes; family Fistulariidae; genus Fistularia; species Fistularia tabacaria. The sequence goes on along the minus strand of CAAKHD010011012.1, from coordinate 16,814 downwards.
ACTGAAACCATGAGGCCAATAAGTTTAAAAAAATAAAAATAAATTAAAAGAATAAAAAATTAAAAAAATCATACTGAGTTAGGTTCTTTTGCCATTGAACCACAATCTCATTCAACTGATAGTTCAGAACTTAAACTGGAGTCAGTATTAAATCTGCAATCTTTTCAGGTTCAATATTGAAGTACCCAATACTGACCACCCCCCCCCCACCCCAATCTGGTCAAATAGAAAACTATTGTGTCAAAGTGATACTTACACTCCTTCCTGATGTAGCCCTGCTTGAACATGGCCTCCAAAAACACAATGTCACTAAAGGGGGAGCGCTCAATGATCACACCTTGACCTTTTAAAGGAGAAATAAGAACGAAATGATCTACTCTATTCATGAACTAGACATTCATTTCGTCTTTAATGCTTTACGAAAAGATGACAGAACATATTGCTCCATAGCTTCAACAAGGTGAGACAGAACTGTACATTTAGTGCAATCATGGGACACTACTGCCAGTGTACCTGTGGTGAGCAAGTGTTCAATGGCATCTGCATAGTGCAGTAGCCTCATAGTGTACATCCACAGCTGTAACCTGTAGCTGTTTCCATCAGCTGCTTTGGGATCTGTGTAGAACTTTTCTAGATTACACATTCCATTGAAGTCAACTGGTAGAGGCTCTTTTTCTCCAGTCATTTTGTCCAGGTAAAAACTATCTGGTTCGGGCATGTGCAGCATCCCTGTAAATTTTGACACAAACATATTGAATGAGGAAGAAAGAAGAACCAACAAGAAACAAGAAGGGTATGCTTGCAATGACTGCAATGAAGGCAGAGGCAGCCGAACAGACCGACTGACAGGCATCTTAACTTCATTCTTAGGCAGTGACAGATCTGTTTTCAGAAAAAACATCTGAAATGTATGACCAAAAGTTAATAGCAAACATTTTTCTGTTTCGTGCTACAAGATGTACAGACCAGTGTCATTTGATATTTAGTGGATTTTAGTGGAAAAGGGGTCATCCCTTTGTCCTTACCTACATATAAGCGACTATGTGTGTACAGTGTGCGCGTCCGTGTGTAGTGTATAGTGTCCGCGTATTATCTTTCCTGTTTTTGTATGCTTCCTTCTCTTCTCTTCTCCTCTCTTCTAATGTTGCTGCTGCAACAACTGAATTTCCCCCATGGGGGATTAATAAAGTGTTATCTTATCTTATCTTATCTTATCTTATCTAAATCTGAACCTGTGGAGTGTTAAATGGTCAATATTTCTACCTGAAGGACATTTTATTGTGAGGGAGGAGTCTGTGTGTGTGTGTGTGTGTGTGTGTGTGTGTGTGTGTGTGTGAGAGAGAGAGGGGGGTCCTCACGGTATACAACCCGGTCATTGAATTGAAACTGTAGTTAGCATAGTTACCGAGCTTGTTAGCCAGCTTCTGTGCGAGTGCTCCCTTGCCTGACGCCAAGTTTCCATCCACAGAGATGATTTTGCTGTACTGCTTAAACCGTGGAGTTGTCCTCTCTCCCAAAGCGTAAGCCCACCACCCATATCGTAAATTTCCCACTGAGGATGTGTGAACGCCAGCCTGCGAGACCAAATACGAAGAACGTAGTTCTGTCATGATCACTGTCACAAAAATTCAAAGTCAAAACGGACCTAAATACAATTACAGGAGGCAGATATCCAAATCAGTTATTATACAGATGCTTGCTATGGTTAAGAATTCAATCTGCACATAATATTAAGGAGGTGATTGCGAATATCAGGTTAAAACGATCGTGATATACATATCCCTTATCTGAATAATGTTTGAATAACACATGATCCTTCAAAAGCATACGTTACGTTGACTACGGCGCCCTGTTTCATAAACCCTGAACTGATGATTATTTAGCTTCAGTGCTTGCTGCTGTGAAGCTAGCGGCTAAGTTAGCTTCATTGCTTGTTGATGTGAAGCTAACGGCTAAGTTTGCTTGCCCTTGTAAAGAATGACGATTATTAAATGTCTCGCGTCCGCAATTTTTGACCCTACCTCATAAGTCGCATCAACTGCTTTGAAAACATTTGGCACCCGTCGGATGAGCAACTTGACCACCCTCAGAGCCATGGTTACCTGTCCTCCGTGTCCCCTCCGACCCGAACGACACTCTGAGCAACCCACTAAATTGTACGTCAGAGAAACGGCGACCTTCGTTGAGTGCTGTCTCACACAATATACGTTTAAGGTGTCTAATTGATGCCCGATTTTCTGTCACACAAAGAGAAAAAAAACAAAGAAAAAGAAAACGTCATCTGCAGGTATTCTGTAATATCTGGCACCATAGCAATATCGGATGATCCGTTAAGTGGCGAGATGAGGGCTTCATGAATCAGTTTTGTTCCTAAACGTTCAATTGAATTGAGATCCGAGGAATTCAAAGTCCAACACCTTAAACTAGTCATTATGTCTCGAAAACTATTTCATTGTTAAGTATAAGGCTGATGGCAACTACTACTGAAAACCATGATAGGAGCACCAGTTTTGGAGAAGCTCTGATCAAAATATAAACCCACCACAATATGGCCCTGAAATCCTCATGCTTGCCCATTTTCAAAGTCCGAAACATCAAGTTTGGAGGAGAAGTTCACTGCCATACAGGTGTTCACACCAGCTGTTTATGACTTATCAGTATACATATATATATGGTATCTAGAGGTAGGTGTATGTGTGTTACCTGTTCACCTTTCCAAATGAGAGACAGACAATTTTAGGAGCACAATAATCAGTCTGGGAAGTTATTCTTATTGTCGTTACAGTTGTTAAATTTTCATAACATAATTTTTTAACGCCTGTGTGGCAGACACTACGGGGTGTGGCCTCTCACCCCATGACACTAAGGGCTGGGGGGCATAGGGAAGCCCATATATATATATGGGGTATATATTGGCAATTCCAGATGTACTGAGAGAGCTATTTGTTTGCTGGTGTTTTCAATATTAAAATTTCAACTCCTTCACGACTCAACCATCATTTCCTCGTTGAAACATCTCATTGGTGGCACCGATGTGATGATATTTGATTCAGATGAAATGTGTGACTCTACCTCGGCCACATCGCGCCATCTTGCTCAGCCGGCCCTGCCCTTTGCAGCTGGCTGCTGGAATTCTGGCAAAGCGACCCGGCTGCTTGGTTCCAGCATGCGGAGGTGATTTTCCACCTGCGTGGAATTGTGATGGAGGATCGGCCTATGTTTTTTTCACCAGCATGGACTTGGTGCTACGTGATCTCTCATTCGTTTTCATTTATCGTGATGACATTCTGTTGTCCATCCTGTAGGTTGAGTTGCACCTGGAGCACCTGACATAGGTTTTACATCGTCTCAACGAGTATAGCCTCATAATCAACACGGCATCGGTCAAGGCGTTGCAGGACTTCTTGGGTAGAATGTGGTTGTCTGGACTCCGGGTTCTCGCTTTCGACAAGTCTAAGCGCGCCTTAGCTAACGCGGCCCTTCTCGCCCATCCCACAGCCACAGGTCCAATAGCGTTGATGACCAATGCTTCTGATGTTGCTGTTGGGGCTGTGGTTGAACAGCGGGTGCCGAATGCCTGGCAGCCCCCTGCGTTCTTTAGCCGCAAATTTTGAGATAATGAACGCAGGTACAGCATTTTTGGCAGGGAGTTGTTGGCCCTGCATCTGGGGACGTGGCATTTCCATTTTCTTCTAGAAGGCCGCTCGTCACGGCGTATGTGGACCACAAGCCGTTGACGTTCGCCATGTCACGAGTGGCTGAGCCATGGTCTGCTCACCAGCAGCGACACCTCGCGGCCGTTTCAGAGTTTACCACGGACATTAGGCAGGTGGCTGAGAAGTTGAATCCGGTTGCAGATTGCCTGTTGCGGCTTCTTGTGTGCCCTGTGCATGTTGGGATTGATTTCTCAGCTATGGCCACCAACCAGCACAGCGACGCGGATGGCTTCGCCCTGAAGTCATTGCACACTGGCCTCAGACTGGAGGATGTGGCTGCGCAGGACGGTAGCCCTGCCCACCTCTGTGACATCTCTACCAGCCGGTCCCACCTAGTGGTTCCAGTGGCTTGGCATCATCGGGTTTTCGAATTGGTGCACTCGCTCCATCACTCCATCCGTTCGTGGATTCTGTCGCACCCCTCTGCTCACAATTTCCGGGTCCCATCCACTACTGTTTTCTGAGGACTTTTGTGCCTGTGGAGCGCATGTCGGAATGTTGTCAGGCATGATGTTCACCGCTCGCCTCTGTAACCCCCGTACGATGGGGCGTTCCACGTGCTTGAGGTGGGTGTTTCAGAGTTCCATTTTGGACATGGGCGGGCGTAGGGAGCATGTCACGCTGGATCAGTTGAAGCCAGTACACAGGGTGGCAGGTGAAGTTGTTTCTCCCTTCCGGGTTCCTCGCTGCAGCTTCCATCCAGGACTCCAGCAGCACCTCTGCAGGTCCAGTGTCCGGTGCCTCCTCACGTCATGACTGAAGGCCGCCACCGCTGTTTCAGCAGGCTTATCAGACCTCCTGTGAGGAAGTGGTGGACACAGAGGGGCGTGGCCTCTCACCCCAAGGGACTAGGTGCTGGGGGCGTGGCTTAGGCCTGTGCCTATATATGTGCGCCCCGGAAGTGTTTCGGGGTTGGTTAGTAGTATGGTGGTGCTTGTTAATAAACGCAATCTTTGCATTCAAGACTCCAAGGCTTCGTCATTGTTTATTCCTTGCCGAGTGCCACATTTGGTGACTCTGACGTGATGAGGCCTCGGAGATATCTGAAGTTGGTCCGCTACTCGCTCAGCCCCCGGAGCCCAGCAAATGCACCTAAGTACCTGCGGGACGCCATCGTCAGATACCGGTGCTTCCCTGCCCTACAATGGGGGCGCGAACCGATGCAGGCAGACCAAGCAAGCTGGCCGGACACCAGATGGCAGTACCAAGTCCGAAGAGGTGTGTGATTCCACCTCAGCTTTGTACATTTTTCTGCGTCAACTCCCGTCTGCAGCACGTGCAATCCTGGCGAACTCCCACTGTCTGGCCACTGGTGACTATAGGGGTTTGGCGGTGGAAGCCGACCGCGTCCTAAGGGCAACCGAGCAGTTCACAGTCCGGAGAGTGGTGCCGGACCTCCAACGAACGGCGCCAGAGGTCGGGGATAGATCCGATAAGGCGGCCACCCCAGAGAGGCGAAGGATAGACCTCTGCTTCTTCCACATCAGATTTGGCAGCAAGGCGAGGTGGAGCTTAGTCACAGCAGTGGGCGCCGGCAGACACACCCAGCTGTTGTACATCAGAGACTCGAGGTATGGACTGCGATTCCTGGTAGACTCCGGGTCACAGAAGAGTCTTCTCCCCCCAAAGTGGGCAGACATTCAGTCCAGAGGCAACAGCCCGCTACTCAGGGCCACTAATTGGTCGTCAATAACGACTTTTGGTTTGCGGTCCGTGTCTGTTTGTGTTGGCGGTCGCCATTTTGAATGGGACTTAGTGATCGTTTCCATCACAGTCCCCATCATCGGCGCGTATTTCCTGTGCGCCAACGGCCTGGTTGTGGACGTTTCGAACCGCCGCTTAATTGATGCCGTGTCTTTCGCCACCTATCCGTGCGAGACGGGGGGGGTTGGCTTCAAGCCCACACTAACTTTTTGTTGTTGGGGGGTATATATCAAAGATGCTGGCAAAATTCCCGTCCCTAACGACGCCAATATTTTCGACCGAGTCTACGAAGCACGGAGTGGAACACTACATCCCCACAGTGGGACCACCAGTTTTCGTGCGAGCGAACGCCTGGTGGCAGTTTGTGTCGGCGTTTTGGTCGGCGCTGGCTGGGTCATTGGGAGCTACGGTACACTGTACAACAGCATACCACCCTCAGGCCAACGAATTGTGTGAACGGTTCCACCGTTTCCTCGAGGAAGCACTCCGAGCAGCGCCCTCGGACGACAACAGGGTGGACCGTCTACCGTGGGTTATGTTGGGGCTGCGTTCAGCCCCAAAGGACCTCGGTGCATCACCGACTGAGCTGGATCCGGGTCAGCCACTGAGGGTCCTGGGAGAGTTCTTGCCAGAAAAGTCAGCTCCCCATCCCCATTTGGCCGCATTTCCTGTCAGTTTCCAGGTCCAACTCACCACTGTTTCCCGCGATCTATTGCACCGGCAGGGCTCATGTCGGCCCGTTTCGTGTTCATGCGACACGACGCTCACTGATCGCCTCTTTAACCCCCGTACGATGGGCCATTCCAGGTTCTCGAGGCAGGCGCTAAGAATTTCATGGTCATGGGCGGGCGTAGAGAGCGAGTGTCGTTCGATTGGCTGAAGCCAGTGTACAGGGTGGCGGGTGAAGTTCGTCTCCCAGCCCAGGTTGCCCACCGGCTGGTCAGGCGTCCCGTGAGGCACTAGTAGGGTTTTCAGTGTCCCTTCTAGGTGTTTGGGAGGGGGGGGTGACTGTGTGGTGGACACAGAGGGGCGTGGCCTCTCACCCCATGGAACTAGGTGCTGGGGGCGTAGCTTAGGCCTGTGCCTATATATGTGCGCCCCAGAAGTGTTCCGGGGTTGGCCGGTAGTGTTAGTTGGTATGTTACCATATATTCCCACACACATGTATGCATACATTTATATACACATACCCATACCTACATAAATATATAAATGTATATACACAATATACACAATATACACATACACACATATGCATACACATTTACACATAGTTAGCACACATGAGCAAGAATAAACAGATTCAATGAACCAAAGTGACCCGTGGTAGTTATGGGCACCACACATGTGAGCACAGATGGCCCCCAGGCAGTCAGGGTTGTGTCCCATCCAGACTGCTGTTATACAGTCTGATGGCCGTGGAGCGTCTGAAGGAGTGTCTGAAGCGTTCAGTTCTGCATCGGGGTGGGATGAGCCACTGGCTGAACGAGCTGCTCATATGCAACAGCCTGTCGTGCAGGGGGTGGGAAGGATTGTACAGGATAGCTCATAGTTTGTCCTTCAACCTCCGCACAGCCACCGACTCAAGATGGTCGAGGTTGAGTCCCACCACCGAGCGAGCTTTCCCCACATGCTTGTTGAGCCTGTTGACCTCACCAGTCCTGGCACCGCCCCACCAGCACACTATAGCAAAGAAGAGTGCGCTGGCTACCATAGACTGGTAGAAGGTCTTGAGGAGCCCGCTACAGACACCAAACGACCTCAGTCTCCTCAGGAAGAACGTCCTGCTCTGAGCCTTCCTGTATAGGGCATCTGTGTTGTGTGTCCAGTCCAGTTTATTGTTACTATGGACCCCAAGGTACTTATAGGAGTCCACAATCTCCAATTCTTCACCCAGAATGGTGAGTGGTATAGGTCTCCTCTTATTCCTCCTGAAGTCCACGACCACCTCCTTTGTCTTGGAGATGTTGAGTAGGAGGTGATTTTGGTTGCTCCACTTAACAAAACTCGCAATCAGCTCTCTGTACTCCTCCTCGTCATCGTTGGTGATGCATCCAACGATGGAAGAGTCGTCAGAGAACTTCTAGCGGTGGCAGGAACTGGACTTGTCTTGGAAGTCAGAGGTGAAGAGAGTGAGAGGAATGGAGACAGGACCGTACCTTGGGGCACACCTGTGATGCACATCACGGCCTCAGAAACACCGCCGTCCACCCTGACATACTGCTGTCGTCCTGTGGTGGTCATCCTATGGTGGTGCTCGTTAATAAACGCAATCTTTGCATTCAAGACTCCAAGGCTTCGTCATCGTTTATTCCTTGCCAAGCGCCACAAGGGACTAGTTGTTTGCCCACAATCCCTTCTGGGTGTTCGGGGGGGGGGGGGGGGTTTGGGGCCCCCCCACCCAGGGGTCTTGGGGGGGGGGGGGGGGGGGGGGGGCTGTGTAATTTTTTGGT
>CAAKHD010011010.1:0-10523 GCA_901007705.1 Fistularia tabacaria | reverse complement strand
TCATATGAAGTTAATCTTAATGTAATAATGACCCTCAGTGTATTGTAATGTGAAGTCGATTGTAAGTGTAGTTTTTGGTTCGGTGTTTATGTTCGTAATCACCCGCTGCATCCGCAGTCGTCTGTGTGTGAGCGAATCATTCATATGACAACACGAGAACTTTACAAGAACCAGGATTTGTCTTTTTGATGTCCCTTACATTATTAATATCCTTCTTTTTCAGGGTTTTTCTACATTAATATCCTTATTTTGTGAAGTTTTTTTTTTGGGGGGGGGGTGGAACGAATTAATTTGTTTTCTGTTATTTTAAATGGGGAAAATTAATTTAAGATATGAACAAATCAACATATGAACCCATTTCTGGGACACATTAAATGTGTCTCTTTAAGGACTGCAAGAACCTGCGGTACAGGGAAAAATCGGCAACGTTAAATTAGATTAAAAAGAGTGGGACCGCGGAAGGTTAACGTGGCGAGGGCCGACTGTCACAGTATTAAATAATCCCAATCAGCGGTGACTGTCACCTGGAGACGATCAGACCATCTCCATGTTGCGTGTGGCTGAGAAGGAGGAGGAGGGCAGCGCGCCGCAACAATGGCGGCACGAAACCAGGGCCTCGTCAGTTACCATGGCAGCTTACTCACCAGCGGGAAGATTAAAACAAAAAAAAAAAACCCTTGAGAGGCTTATTCTGAGCATAATCAGCTGCAGCCTCACCGGGGAGACGGCGATGAGCGACAAAGGATGATGTCATTAGTGAGTCGCTCGCAAAGAGGCTTTCTGTTCCCTGAAACCGCGAGCATCGCCGTGCAAACATGTGCTGAGTCACCGCCGTGTCACCGCCTCCCCCTCCAACCTTCCTGCCTCAGCGAGCCGCTCCTACTTTGGTAAAGTACGACGACCGGTGGAGGTTTCAGAAGATGAAAACGAAGATGAACGACTCGGTTCGTCATCGCCGTCCAGATGTGAAGTGAGTGGACGAACAGACGTCTTTGAATGAATCTCTGGACGTGTTCGTAAGTAACTTCCTGCACACGTCGCAGTGAAATACTTTTTCCAAATCCTTTTCACTCACTCCGCGTGTGTGTGACGGCGGTATGTGTGTGTGTGTGTGTGTGTGTGTGTGTGTGCAGGTCGGGGGTCGAGGGCTACAAAGCTTTCCTCACGTCGCCGAGCGGGGATTCGCTCCCGTGCCATCTCAAGTAGCTTTGTCTGCTCTGCGGATTTTCTCATGAGGAATGAGGGGGCTTTTTAGAGGAGGATGACAGAGCGCTCTGCCGAGGGGGGAGGAGGGACGTTGAGAGGAAATGAGCGATACGCCGTCCACGCCCCCTCCTCCCCCTCCTCCTCCTCCTCCTCGGAGGCCCCTGCCGGCAGACCGGTGGCACCGTGACGCCCGACACGTCTGAGAGTCTCATTATGTCAGACATACTGAAAGCCTCTAATCTAGACCCCCAAAAAGAAAAGGGGTGGAATTAAACACCACAGGAAGTGGTTTGTACCAGAGCCAGACGGATTATTAGGCCCGAACGGATCTTCTAGCTACAGCTGCTGTTGAAATGGCACCGCAATCGTTTTTAAAACTGTGTCATTAATAAATTAACATCTTCCAAGTGTAAACGTGACAGTTTGTTCTTTTGTCCTAACGAGGAATTCCACGTTATCTTTCTTTTACCGCTGAATAGGGAAAACACATTTATGGCTGGACGAAGATGAACGTCTCGCTGCAAAACATCAGTAGAAGTTAAAATATCCTCGACAAGTGCCTGACCGGCAAAGCCAATGTGAGGGCGGAGTGGAAATCCAGTTCTCGGCAAATGATCTCTTTGGGAAATGAAAATAAATATCCTGCAGCCTGCCACTGAGGGGGACAGGAAGACGCTTCCAGATAAATGGTGTTGTTTTGGAGACAGGTGCACGGCCATGGGTTCATAAATCACTTGTCGAAAAATGTGCGGAGGAGACGGTGAATCACGGACGGGCCGGTGTCACGGCGGAGGTGACAGATGTTCTGTTTTACCGTCTCCGCTCCCCGAGAGCAGCCCGTCCGTAATGTGACCTGTTTAAGGTGAGGGAGCATCTAAGCGGCTGCATGGAACAAGTCACTTTGTTTTTAGTCAGAATAGCATTCTAAATGTGTTTATGGGTAAACAATAAACAGCATCTCGGAGAAGAAAATGAACAAAACATAGAAGAAACAGTTGAAACTAAGGAGGAAAACAGGGGTTTGATGTTGCAATATTGCACATGAATATGTTTAAATGTCATAAAATTAGAAACAAAATTGCAAAATCTCAATAACTGCATGGGCTGAATCCAGCAGCAATGGCCGGATTACAGTCGAATCAAACCTGATTCTATATGTGTCACTAAATTCAGAGGGTTTATTTTTATTTTTTCTGTGAAGCTGCTGCTGTTGGTGGGAGATACTGCACACACAGCGTGTTACAGAAAGCGTCGGGGGGTTATTTCCTGCAGGAATTAAAAATATCTGCGTGGTCAGCCTACACACCGGCTGCAGCAAGGAGCCAAAAGAGGGATTAGAAGAAAAGACCGGCGAGCTGATCGAGGCTTTCATTGATAAAGTGTCACAAAAATGTTCAGCCCATCGTGCATTTTCCACGTCCCTCTCTCCTCCTGCACGTTTTCATGTCAATGTAATCTTCTGATCATCAGAAAAATCACAGCGCTGCCACGGGGGACGAGAACAACATCAGGACCCACCTCTGCAGCCCACAGCCGGGATGGCGCAACACCGCCACCTCCTGGAGGGTCGACGTATTGCAGCGCCATCCGCCAGGGCCCGTTCTGGGAGTTTGCAGTGAATTTACAAAATACACTGATTATCTATCTATCTATCTATCTATCTATCTATCTATCTATCTATCTATCTATCTATCTATCTATCTATCTATCTATCTATCTGTATCAAAGATGGCGTTTCTGTAAATGCTCATTTATAAATTTTTGAGCAATGAAAACTGTCCGACACGCAGCATTGCTGTCTTAACATTCAGTCAACTTGTTACAAAGCTGGGTTTTAAGAACGTTAACTTGTTTCCAATCCTCGTTGTTCGAAGGTGAAATACACGTCCGGATGCGTGAAGTTTTCCAACAAAGAAAGCCTGGAGTTTTAAATAGTGGCAACAAGATGCTGTCCAGAATCCCATAGATGGGATGCTTTGTGAGCTTCCCTGCATTCTTGAGAATTGTATTTATACACTTTGCATCTTTCTGCAGCCCGTCATTTCACCAAACAATGCAGCAAAAGCGCTGCTTGTTTACCGGGTTCTCCCAGACACTCTCCCTCTGCCAAAACCTCAGACCAGGGAAGCAACTTATTACTTCCAAATGGGGAAAGAGAACAGGCATTCGGCTTCCGGTGCTGGAATTCAAAATAAAAGCACAGCGTCCCGTCGGGGCTCCACGGAGAAACCCTCGAAATCGACACAAACCCCACGCCGAGCGGGAAACCACCTGGACTCCAACAACAATTGCATAAATAACAGATTAAATTGAACAAGATCGTTTCAAAAACACCGGGGATTCATATTAAATGTGCAAGTAATGATGAAAAAAAAAGGCCTCTAATTGTTTAATCCATAAAACACCCGAGAGAATTATGGGAACAAGAAATTACCTAATTAAGCGCAAGAAAGCACTGGAGGAGACGATTTATTTCCAAGGACTGTTCACAAATCACCAGCCGGCATTGAAACACACAGGAGAGACAACCAAGCAGAGCCAAGGTCATTACCTTTTCCAAGAGGAAAAAAAAAAAAACACAAGAAAGTACTCCAGAAATTGGCCTGAATGTGATCATTTCAACCGAAATAAGGGCTGGAAGAAAAAGTCGAGTGATTTAACAGGAATGAAAGGATTCACTCATTGGCTCCTGCAGTCAGGATCGGAGACGATGGAGACGCACAAACATTTATCCTCTCACTCACATGTTATTGAGAGACATAAAACCATTCACTCATTCACTCATTCACCTCCTATAGAGACACACAACCATTCACCCTCTCATCAATATGTCATATAGTGACATTCACCCTCTCATTCACACGTCATCTAGAGATACACGACATTCACCCAATCGCACGTCCTAAAGCGACATCCATTCATTCCCCCTGTCACTATCATGTCACCCAGAACCACAACTATTCGCTCTTTCATCCACACGTCATATCGAGACAAACAGCCATTCACCCTCCACTCATTATGTCATAGAGCGACATTCACCCTCTCACTCACATGTCATCTAGAGATGCACGACAATCAGCCATTCACACGTCCTCAAGCGACATCCAACCAGTCACCCTCTACCTCACATGTCATCTAGAGATGCACGACAATCACTCTTTCATCCACATGTCGTAAAGAGGCAAACAACCGTTCATCCTCTCATTCAGACGTCATATAGAGACATGCAGCATTCACCCTCTGACTCACATGTCACCCAGAACCCCAACTATTCACTCTTTCATCCACGCATCATATAGAGACTGACAACAGTTCACCCTCTCATTCACATGTCATATAGAGATACACGACATTCACCCATTCACACGCCTTTAAGCGACATCCATTCATTCACCCTCTCATTCTGACATCATAAAGAGACATGCAACCATTCACCCTCTCACACACATGTCGCCCGGAAACACAACCATTCACTCTTCCATCAAAACAACGGCGGACAAACAACCGTTCACCCGACTTCCCGTTCGTGCTTTTACTGTGAAAACCCCCTCGCCCTGAGCGGAAGTGCCGCGCCGAGCCCCGACGGCTTGACGCTCCGGCTCCGGCGCGCCGCCGAGCTCGGTAGTGGCGGCGGGGCGGTTCCACGCGGACCCTCAGTCGGCGTTCGCCCTTCGACGGAGACGGTCCTGCTGCGGAGCGTCCCCCTCCCCACCCCACCCCACCCCCAGGCGTCCACGTCCGTTTCCCCCCCTCCCCCCCTCCACCCCCATCTCCGAGGAGACCATGTCGGTGAACGAGGTGTACGTGTTCCGGCCCTTCAAGCTGATCGCGCTGCTGTGCGTCTTCCTGGCGCTGTGCCTGGACGTGGTGGCCCTGCTGAGCCCCGCCTGGGTCACCGCCGACCACTTCTCCCTGTCCCTGTGGGAGTCCTGCTCCCAGGCCGAGGCCCGGGACGCCGAGTGGAGCTGCTTCTCCACTCTCACGTCCGGTAGGTTTTGGTTTTTTTTTTTTGTTTGTTTGTTTTTTAATTTTGTTTTGCTTCTTTATTTAAAAAAGAAAAGCTAAACAAAACAAAGCAAAACAAAGTTTGGATAGTGCTGGGAAAGTGTTGGGGTGGCGTTATCTCGTTCCCACGCCTTAGGGGTTGCGTTCAAGTGCCCCCACCCACCCCCACCCCGTTTGTTGTCGAGGAGTGGTACGGGGTGAGGCGGGGTCGCCATGGCGACAGCAGAGAATAATATGAAATGTGAAATTACACCTACTAAATATGTCTTTGCCGTCTTTTTAATTCATCCTAATTTGATGGAATCCCCATCCCTCACTGTGATGCTTCATCTGGAGTTTGTTTCCGTCCAGCACAACAATTTCCTTCATTCACGTTTATCTCATCTCTTCTTAAAGCCCATTGTTCTTTCAGGGTGTTTTGGGATGTTTTCCGACAATAAATCCCATCGGCGCCACTTTTAGATCCGCCCGCCGGGGTCGTTTTCCGCCACAGAGCAGTGAACCTTGTGCAAAAATGCCATGAACGCCGTTCACGCTGGGGTTTGTTTCATTTACTGCCATGTGTTCATGTTCTTAACAGAGATACAGATAAATAGACACATACAGATAAAAAAAGCAATGGATAAAATCAACGGGAAAATGGAGGTTGAAAAATCAGTGCAGGGACTAAATAAACAACTTGGAAAAACTCAACCTGACGGTGAGTTTGTAGAAACTGACATCACTTGTCAAGTCAGAATCAAATAATATGGAAATGTAATGAGTCGTCAGTCAAATGTTTTTTTTGTCACTGTAATTAATTCCTCGTATCTATTTTTAGAAATGACTGATTGCTAGTTTGCTTTCGATGTCTTTCGGATCTCGTGAGTGCCACTATAAAAGGGAAATCTGGAGTTAGGATCTGAATCCGGGATGCGTTGGAATGGTTTACAGTATTTCAAGTGGTTTTTTTTCCTCTTCAACATTGGAGGACAAGAAGCAGAGAGGCTTCCTGTCTGGAACCTAATCCCTCTGGCGAGTCGAGCGGCAGAACGCTCGGAGTGGGTTTGCGGCAATACGTTTGTGTGTCGCCGGACCCGACGGGGGCCGTCTTTGTCCGTAACCACCTTCATTTCCTGACCCAGGGGAAAAAATAAAGTCTTCGGGGCCCGGCGGCCGTGTGGCCTCGCGTCTGACGCCGCCGACGGCTGGAATAACGTCAAAAACTAACACGGCTCCGGGTCAAAACATTCAAAATAGCTTTGCGGGGCCGGGTGGAGGCACGGCAGGTGTGGCCAAGTGTGGGCCGAAATGAGATCCTACCCCCCCCCTCCCCCCCGCCGCCCGCCCTTGCAGCCGCAAAGAATGCAAAGGAAGTGGGGTTTCGGCGTGACCGAGGGCTCTCTGCTGGGCTGGAATGCGTCGGGCTGAAAGGGAGGTAGCTTTTTCAGGCCCACAGAGCTCATTGAAACAGCAGTGCGGGGGGAGGGGGGGTCACATCGCCGCGCCACACGTCTAGCTCTCGGAGCTTATAAGTGACCATTCGCACGCAGATGCGTGCTCTTCAAGCGTGCACGTGACTGCTGAATGAAAGACGCATTCTCTCCAACAGTCCTACCTAGACCTGCGAGTTGAATGGGTTTCCTGACCGAGCTCGTGATTCAGTTTGCTCCCATATCCAATTCAAATTCCCCGTTAAAAGGAATTGTCAATCCCTGCCAGAACCCCCATTTGGTTACGTGGTTTTAAATAAGAAAAATGTACTTTTATTAATGTCAAATAATGTATAAAAACCCGGTGACACACTTACTGCGACAATGTGTTGCTAAACGTAACGTTGCTACACTTTACGTCTAAACTCCATTTATGGACAGAGTGAAGCCGCTCCTCTTTCTAAAACCATCAAATCGTCCTTGACCGGCTTTAAACGCCTCTTCTGACGCCTCGTCCGTCCACGTTCCCGCCGTCCGCCGCACCGAATCCCCGTAAACGTGTACCGCCTTCTCCCAGACGAGGCTCTCCGACACAACTCCTTCTCCGTCTCTTCACGGACGAGTCCACCACAGACACACCGCACTCGTGCTTTTCCAGGATTCTCTCTGGGCTAGCTAGTGGCGGGCGGCGCGTCCCAAGGTCTTTAATAATAGTAGCAATAATGATAATACATTTTATTTGTAAGCGCCTTTCTTGGTAACCAAGGACACTGAACAAAACAATAAAAGGAGTAATAAAACAACAGTAGAAACGAGACACATTTAAAAAGAGGGAAAGGTAAACGTTCGGACGAGGAATCCAAACAGTGCGGTCATAGAGAGGGGGCTCACTGGAAAAGATGGGTTTTGAGTCTTTAAACGCCACTTCACGGATAGCGGCGGCCGCTCGGGTGTCAAAGGCTCATCTTGCCCGTTTCTAACCAAGATCTGGGCTCCCATCACAAAGATAAACGACTCGGATTTCAGAAAACTCCCAAGTTGAGTCACTCGTAAGAAAAGCTTCCACTGGAGACAGAATATTAAGAAACTCCAACCTCTAACGGACGGGAACACATCAGATGGGTATTTCCCCCGTTCGCGGCGTAGCTTACTGCTAAAAAACTTTAAATAGGCGTCATTTGCAGGTCATTTTAGATGAAGAGCTTGCATAAAAATAAAATCCCCGTCTTCTAAACCTCTTTGGGTTTCATTCAAATAGGAACTGTCCTTCTCTGTCACTATATTCAAACATCAATTCCATATGAAAGCTACCAAAAGGGACCACAATGTGTGTTTTCCCATGAGTGACTGAAGATGAGGCGCCGGCGCGGGTCATGTTTTACACCCGGAAACACGTTAGCGTCCCATAATTGACTAAATGATGGCACACAAAGAAACAGCTGTCCCGAAACAAGGCCCCATTTCGGCTCAAAGCTTATTCGGGTGTGTTATCCGGGCCAGAACACAAATGAGGCGAGGGCTCGGGGCACAGACGCCCCCATTGTTCTCCCCGAGACCCAAATTCTCCTGCCGAGTCTTTCTGGGTCAGAGTTAGCGTCCGCGTCGACAGGTGAGATCTCCCAGCGATGTATTTCTACTGCGGCGTTTTAGCCCGCGAGAAATTGGCGAGGTCGGACTGCCGGTCGGCGGTTCGTGAACCCAGGAGGTTTGCGGGTTAAAATGAGAGAACTTTGTGTTTTCGTCCTTCTTAACAGTGGTTGTAAAAGGTTGTTTTTTAGCGGCGAAAATTTCTATAATTTACATTTTATTTTTCTGCAATTGAGGTCCAGTTTTTCTCGTGCAAGCCGTCAAACTGAATCCGCCGTCGCTGCGCTTCAATCTGTCGTTGTCACTGCCAACATCTCCGCCGGGAAGCGTGAGCTGGTGGGCTGAAACAGCGGCGGAGGCACTGGTGTTTTCCACAGAAAGCGCTGGGCTCCGGCTGTCCGGCGCGTGGAAATCAATAGACGGGACGCTGCTGGGCGGGAGGCCTTTTCTCCTCGCCCGGGGATTAGTTCCTGTTTGTCAACACAGCGCTTCAATTCAGCCTCTCCTTTCTTTTTCGGTTTTGTTTTTTTGTGCGTGCCGATGCTGCCGCTCCCTCTGACATGCTCGCTCCCCGTCCCACAGACTGGCAGATTGCCACCCTGGTTCTGCTGGTGGCCGGCGCCGTGGCAACACTGGTGGCCTTTTTCGTGGCCCTGATCTCCCTCTGCCAGGGGACGCAGAGGCGCCATTACCGCACGGTGGCCATCTTCCTCTTCACCGCAGGTACGTCTCACCGTAAATGTGTGTTTGTGTTCGCCAAGTCGCTACACGACGTTTGGAAAGCGGAGATCCTCGCCCATACGCGGCCACGAGCACAAGAATTTCCATATAGACCAGGCACGGGCAAACTACGGCCCGCGGGCCATATACGGGTCGTTTTTTAATCCGGCCACCGAGCTTTATTGTAATGACTGTAAAATCTTTATTGCAATTGCTGTATTTTCCGGACTCTAAGCCGCTACTTTTTTCACACGCTTTGAACACTGCAGCTAAAGCAGTGATAAGCGGCTAATTTGTGTTTTTTTGAGGGGGTGCTAACAAGCTCCGTGCCGCCAAAACATTTAGCCTCGTCACATCGGATCGACACGTCTGCTGTGTTACCGGCACGGGGAAGAAAAAACATTTCCAGTACGTATTTGCGGATGCTACGGTATGTATTTAATTAAAAATTAAATGTTTCCTCGGAACACCTTTCGATGTAAATATCTCATGTGGACACCTGCGGCTTAAAGACAAGTGAGGCTTATATATGTACACAGGCTTTTACTTAGGTGCACTCAATAGTCCTGAAATTACGGTAAACTTAATTTACCCGTGTTCGCCTGTTAGACGCACTCCGTGTTCACATTGACCTTTGCTGGAGGGTGCCGTAACACTCTCTACGTCCTGTTTGGCCCCGTGAACCCCGTGAAAAAAAAGAGCGTATCAAGGCAAAGAACCGCGGACAGAGAGGGTCACTTTCCCATGAAGCATGCTAACCATGCTAGCGAACGGTCAACGAAAGAACGGGCGGCCGCCGGCTTAAAGGTTGGCGGCTGATTTAAAGGCTCAGCAAAAAAAAAAAAAAAGTCGAAAGCCAAGGCAGGTTTTTTCTGCCGGCTTTCAAATGAGCAACTAGCCGTGTTTCCAAACGTGCAGAGGACGGTAAAGACGATGCTGATGTTGTTTGGTTCGACCTGCACGTGTGAGCAGACCTGACCGAGCGGCACCTTCCAGTCCATCCTGAGATTTGCCCAAACTCATCTCAGACTGGCAAAGAAGGGAGAACGACAACGCAGTTCCCCCTGAAACTTTCTCCGCCATGTTCTGAAATCAGTGCATTTGGATGACAATTTGTCCGATGAGCCTTGCATATTCGTGCCGAGCAAAAAGGCCCGGTCCTTTTCGTGTCATGGCTTTTACACGGACTTCTATTCTGCTCTGATTTTATCATTCATAGAAGTTCACAAACACTCCATCCCACCTTGGCTCAAAGTTTGCCTGCCCCCGAGTTTTCTTTTCATTTATTTTTTCTTTCTCACACATTAAATAGAAGAAAGGGGGGGGGGGGCGACGTGCCTCGGAGGCTGAGCTCACATTTTCTGTGGTTCGGAGCCCGGGGGCCCCGACGGCTGGCTGGCTGGACAGCCAAGAAAAAGCAGCCGCAGAATTTGCAGCCTTACCAAACCAAGTGAAGTCACCGAGAGGAAGGAAATAAAACATAAATGAAAGCGACGTCTCCCTTCCTCCTCCTCCTCCTCCTCCTCCTCCTCCTCTTCCACCTCCACCTCCTCCTCCTCCTCCTGCAGACGGGGAATTTCAGGTTCAACGTAA
>CAAKHD010011008.1:0-17076 GCA_901007705.1 Fistularia tabacaria | reverse complement strand
GACAAACTGGGAGCTATCTTGGACAATCCTTCCCACCCCCTGCACGACGAGCTGTGGCTGATGTGCAGCTCGTTCAGCCAGCGGCTCATCCCAACCCGGTGCAGGACCGAACGCTTCAGGCGCTCCTTTGTGCCCACGGCCATCAGACTGTATAACAGAAGTCTGGACGGGACACAACAACTGGGGAGCATCTGTGCTACTACTACTGCCACCCCGTCACCCTGTCACCCACATCCACCATCACCCACATCCAGCCATCCATATGTGTATATCGTGTATATTGTGTATATGTGTATATGTATATACCTACGTATTAGCGACTATGTGTGTACAGTGTGCGCGTCCGTGTATAGTGTATAGTGTCCGCGTATTATCTTTCCTGTTTTTGTATGCTTCCTTCTCTTCTCTTCTTCTCCTCTCTTCTAATGTTGCTGCTGCAACAACTGAATTTCCCCCATGGGGGATCAATAAAGTGTTATCTTATCTTATCTTATCTTATCTTATCTTATCTTATCTTATCTTATCTTATCTTATCTTATCTTATCTTATTGTAATCCCAGATTTCAATCTGTCTGACAGAAGGAGACAGAGAATCAAAACAACACTGAACACATAAAAACACACAAAGGCATACAGTGACACACAAAAATACTTAGCATAACATAGCAACACAATAAGACAAATAACGGCACATAGTGACACAAGGAGACGCATTATGACACACAGAGACACACCGACACACTATAAATGGATAGACAATTACCTAGGGAGACACAAAAAAACATAGACACAAAATGACACACAGAGTGACAAAACAGCGCAAGGACACAACATCAGACAGCATACTTTTACAAGTTGGTGAAATTAAAAGTGAATAATCCTACAAAAAAGGAACCCTGCAGTGGAGGTTCTCTGGGACACGGCAGCCACAGGCATGAAATCCCAGTGGAACCCAAGAGTGTTAACCCACAACAAATTTCCACAACAAACTCCTTCATTTACAGGGACCTGAATTCTAAACTTTTGACATTTTTGTAGTTTCTCATAAAATCAATCCCAGGAATTGATGCGAGAGCATCTGATCTCAAAATTGTCAGAATGTGAATGGATTAATCTATCAGCAACTTATGTCATCAAAAACCTTTGGAGTAAAATCCAGTCTGATTCATATTCCTTTATTGACTGGGTCACAAAACTATTGAATAGTTTTTCTTTACTGATACTTCAGTTGAAGTAAAATTACTCTGAATATTATTTGACATCATATGTGTTCCACTACCGGTCAGACATATACCCTGCACGACCCGTTGATTCACAAACAACTTGTGTTTCTGCTTTGGATTAAAGGGCTTTAATTATATGAATTCTCTAAAATTACTTCTTTGAATGACACTGATATTTGACCCTTGCTCTGCATAATGATGTTAACCTTTGCAGTTAGTTTTAAGTATTAACATTTTGAATGAAGACCTTCGTTACTGCGGGACGGCCGGTACCTCATTAATTGGTACAAAAGCACACAACCGGAGCACGTATCCCGTTTCTATGTGGAACAGGGAATCGGTTGGTGCAGAAGTACCTTCTCATCCGGACAAGCGCCATCAGCGGCGCAGCTAAAGGCGCATGTTGAGCACCCCACACACACACTCTTTGTTGTTGTCCAGGATCTCTGATCTAGGTTCTCTCCAGGTTCTCTGTCTTCTTCCTATATTCTACAAACAGTTAGTATTTTCATTGAAGACGCCAAATTACCCAATGATGTCAATGAAAGACTGAATGGTTGAACATCTCTGCATGCGGTCCTGTGATTGACAGATAACCATGTGATTGATAGCTGATCCTGTTGTATGTTTTTTGAAGACAATCAGCTGATCTGCTTGACTCTATTTCAATTCCCCCCATCCCCTGTTTGCCAAATAGTGCGACTCAACCGTTGCCATGGAAGGAGCCATAATGGCCATAAACGCACCCATAAGTACATTTATGTGAGCGGTCCCTGGGGACGCCAGCGATGCCTTCAAAGTCCAGCTGTGGCTGCAAACATGGAGGATTTCATTAATTTTTTACGGGCCCTTTAAGATGTCTGCTTCCCTCCTCCCTGGTGAGGGGTGAAAGCTGCCAAGTGTTTTCTCTTTCATTTCTTTTTTATTTTTAATGTTCTTATCTCAATTTGAGTGAATAGGTCCAGGATGGATGAGGCCAAATATTTTAAAGGCATCATCTGTGTTATTTGATAAATGTTATATTATAATATCGTATACAGTATATAAACATAAAAAATGTATTGTGAATTAATATACAGCAATTTTCCTTTTATGACAAAAGGCAATATCAATAGCAAGGTTCACGTTCCTTACTTATACAACAAAATTTCCATTGTCGGTGGCATCCATAAATAGTATAGTCAAACAAAAAATGTAATTTCCATCCAACCATCCATCATCTACTTCACTCAGGGTTGCAGGGGATGCTGGAGCCTATAAAAAATGTAATATGCATGTTAAATGTTTTTTACATATAACATATTTTTTTCAATCATTGGTTGTTAAGTTCCACAAATTTACAAAATTTTCTTATCAATGATACAAGGATTCTCCGATAGTGGTATGATCCACGTTCCATGAATTCAGAGTCCTTTTCCATTTTCTGATTAAAGTACCTGTTCATTGGTGATACAGTCAATGTTCTTTAAAACTTCAATAATTTTGTTGTTCAATGAAAAAAGGTGTGCCTCTCAATGGCATAATCCATATTTAAAAAATAGGTCATGTCTGTTCAGAAATAAAGGATGTTTTGTTGTTTGTGGTCTGTGTTGTCCTTCCAGCGCTACAAGCTCCTAATCACCTCCCAAAACCACTCCCCACCACCATCACTGACTTCACTCCTGTCTGAGATCAAACCACTGAGCAGAACCCAGGAATCAAAGCCAGACCCATCAAGAAAGACACGGCTAACATCTGACACTGTCTAGCTTTAACATCCAGCAACGGTGGGTGGCTGGCATGTGGAAGAGGAGTTCCAGGGATGGGACTCCCTTGGTGACACCCATCAGACATGTTGTCCTACTTACAACCCAAGCTGCTGCTGGAGGAAAGATAAATAAATTATTTAGCAGACCACTGGAGTGGCTGTGTAGTAGGCATGGGGAAGGTGTGGAAACTTACTGTGATGGACACTGCCGTGCAAATGCTGACTTTTCCAACCATCCCGGGATGGGTTTGTGTGTTGGGGTCCAGATGCTCATTAAGCTGGAACTGTGCAGCAGGGTAAACTCAACAGCTGTGGATCATCTATCCTCGTCAGGCTGAAGATAAAAGGAGCCTGTTGCCAGCACCATAAGTGCCAGATTGTTGGTGTGTCCTTGTGTTTGGGCCGCCCATCCCAATGACAGAACAATCTGGCCACTTTGACCCAGTGTACACTCTCGGGAGGGCCTGAGCTGAGCAGAGCTCAGTGATCTTGTCTCATGACGCCGCTCTGAGGTTACTTAACGAACAGCAGGAGAACACCAACCAGCAGTTGACTCAGCTTACTCAGTTGCTGCTTGGACTGTGGTCTGATTCATCTCCACCTGTGGAAGCCCCCTCCGCTCCTCCTCCAGAGGGGTTGACTCCCCCATGCTGGAGAGATTCTCCGGAGATGTGCGTTGATATGGGGGGATTCCTCTTGCAATGCGCTCACTGGACTGCTTCCCCCACGATTATGCTAGGATCGGTTTGTTCTAGGACTTCTCACTGATAAAGTCCAAAGATGGGCTGAGGCCTGTTTTCAGGATTGTTCCAGCGTTGGGTGCACTTTCTCCCAGTTTATCCAGGAGTTCAAGCAGACCTTCGGCAGAGATTCCGACCACACCGCCTGGTCCAGAAACCTCTGGATGATGAAACCGGGTCAACGAACTGTCTAGGAGTTCTCTATCGAATTTAGAACACTTGCATCTGGGTGGAACCCCCCCCCCCCCCGCGCGCTTAAGCGTGTCTTTATCATGCTCTCAACGACTCCTTGAAGGACCAACTAGCCCCTTTCGAGGAGCCCGAGACCCTGGATGGATTTATATCCTTGGCTATCCACCTGGATATTGGTCTGAGGGAGAGAAGCAAGGAGAACTGGACAACCGATCATGCGCCACACAGGTGATCCATCTCCTTCCAGCCCTTTCCCTCATCCCAGACACAGGTCTGCTGCCCCAGAACCAGAACTGATGCAAGTCAGCCACACCCACCTGCCAACGCATGAACTCTTGTGCCCTCTTCTCCCGTCGGTTATCCCCAACCGAGAGGAATTACAATATGGGGGTTCAGGAACTCCTTGCTATCAAGCTTGCATTGGTTGGAGGCTGCCGAACATCCTGTGCTAGTCTGGGCAGATCATAAGAATCTGGCTTACTTCCAGTCAGCTAAATGTATCAATCCTGGTGGCTTCTTTTCCAAATTCAACCTCTCCATCTCGTATCGCCCAGGTACCAAAAACCCTAAACCAGATGCCCTTTCCTGCCAGTTCTCGGCAGATGACACGATGAGGGCCCAAGCTCCCATCCTGCCACCTAATTGCATCGCTGGCTCTCCCTCCTGGGACATTGAAGAAGTCATCAGTCAGACACTCCAGACGGAACTAGACCCTGGCACTGGTCCTCCAGGCAGAAGGTACATTCCCAACCTCAGCTCATTCACTAGTCCATTCTTCCAAATTCTCTGCCCATCAGCCAAACTGTTGCCCTTATAAGCTGCCACTTCTGGTGGCCGTCCATCCTCAGGGGCTA
Organism: Fistularia tabacaria; assembly: GCA_901007705.1. Lineage (NCBI taxonomy): Eukaryota > Metazoa > Chordata > Actinopteri > Syngnathiformes > Fistulariidae > Fistularia > Fistularia tabacaria. Next base: position 12,320 of record CAAKHD010011008.1, on the reverse strand, counting down.
CATCCTTGCCTGCCCTGTTTGCGCCTGCAACAAGTCCTCCCATTGACCACCTACTGGACTCTTTCAACCCTTACCCATTCCAAAGTGACCCTGGTCAAATATTGCGATTTTTGTCACTGCCCCCGCCCTCCCCCAAGGTCTGACCAACATCAGACCGTTTCTTGAAAGCCTTGTCACCTCAAAACTTTCTTCAGGTTTTCAAACAGCTCAGCTGCTGGTCAAAAGCGTCTTCCGTCTCCATGGCATCCCTCAGGGGATTCTGACCATGGACTTCAATTCACCTTCCAGGTTCAGAAAATGTTTTGCCTTGCACTCAACGCCAAAGTCTCTCACCTCAGGCTTCCAACCCCAGTCCAATGGTCTAACAAATTAGATGAAACAGGAACTTGACGCCACCCTCAGATGCTTCATGTCCACCGACCCTTCTGAATGGAGCCAGTTCCTTCCCTGGGTTGAGAGTGCTCATAATTCATTCATTTCCGGTGCCACTGGCATGTCCCCCTTCCAAATGTCCTCGGTCTACCAACCACCACTCTTTCCCACAAATGACACTGAGATTGCAGTTACCTCAGTCCGCCATGACGTCCGTTGCTGCAAATGCGTCTGGTCTGATGCCCTGGCCACACTACAGCGCACCTCTGGAAAGAAACGCTGCTTTGCTGACCGGAGACGAATCCCTGACTACTCGCCTGGGCAGAAGGTTTGGCTATCTTCTCGTGACATCCCTTTAAAGTCCGTCTCCAGGAAATTAGCCATTCGAAATAGAATCTGTAATCAGCCCCACTGCAGTCCGTCTCCACCTGCCTCTGTGTCATCCAACTTTCCACATGTCCCAAGTTAAACCTGTCCTTGTTAACACCTTGTGCCCTCCTTCCAAGCCACCTCCGCCCGCCCAGGACGTTGCGGGGGGGGCACCCTGCATACACCGTCCGGATCGTTGACTCCCGTCGCCGGACAGGGACGGCAGTATCTGGTTGACTGGGAGGGCTATAGCCCTGGGCTCTTGGGTGCCACATTCCTTTATTTTGGAGCAGTCCCTGATTTTGGACGATTGCTCTTCCCTTCCTGCTTGTTCCACTGGACCTCCTGGGACAGGTGATGTTGGGGTCCGGAGTATCTCGGATGCTCGTTAAGCAGCAGCCATGCAGCAGGGTAAACTCAACAGGTGTGGATTATCCAGCCTTGATAGGCCTAAATAAAAGGACCCTGGTGCCAGATTGTTGGTTGCAAGTCTCTCCTCGCAAGTGCTACGCCTCCTTGTAAATAAACCTCTAATGCTTCAGAGTGTCCTTGCGTTTGGGTCAAATCCATCACATCGTGGACTGGCGACCTACTCCTTACCATGCAGTGTATGTTGGGTCAATAAGGGGTAGGAAGCAACAGATTCATGTTCAAGTAGTGCTCTTATTGAATGGAATTCCATTGACATGAAGTCCTTTTTAGTGGCTTGAACTCACTTCACGGTTGCTACTTCCATACATGCTAAGATCCAACAGCCAAGATGTGTTCGGATGCAGAGAGAAGAGGAAAGGCAGGGCTTTGAATATTGGGATGATGACAGGAAAAGTTAGAGTTGGTTGATATTACGCAGAGAAGTAAGGTGGATATACTGTGTGACCAGTACACCAGGTGGCAAGGCTAGAGGCTTAGGAGCAGGTTGTACTATCATGGTACTGACAGGTAGAGAAATGGAGTAGGGGCTATCTTGAGGGGGGAGTTTGTTAGGAATATTCTGGAGGTGAAAAGTGTCAGACTTGAGTATGAAACTGGAAGTTGAAGGTATGATGATGTTAATGGCTGTGCCTCACAGGTAGGGATGTGAGTAAGAGGAGAAAGAGAAGTTGTGGAATGAAGTTGATGAAGTGATGCACAATATCCCCCGAGATGAGAGAGTGGCAGTTGGTGCAGGCAATAGAGGTAATGAAGTGATGGGCAGGTTTGGTATACTGGATGAGATGCAAAGGGATAAATGGTGGTAGACTTTGCAAAAAGGATGGTTATGGCTGTAGTGAATACTTTTTTTCCAGAAAAGACAAGGACATAGGGTAAAATATAAGAGCGGAGGTAGGAGCACGCAGGTAGACTACATTTTGTATGGACAAAGTGGTGGAAGCTGAAAAGGGAGTAGTGTTGTACGGTTTTCAGGGCGCAGTTGTGAAAGGCCAGAGAGAGCTCCCAGATACTGGATAACTATAGCTAATGTGATCAGGGAGGCACATAGGATAATACTTGACTGTACAGAGTACTGTATGGTTTTCAGGGAGGAGTTGAGAAAGGTTCTGGGTGGTCAGGGAGAGCTTCCAGATGACTTGACAACTGTAGCTAATGTGATAAGGGAGACAGGTAGGATAATATTTGGCATGTCGTCTGGAAGGAAAGTAGATAAAGAGACTTGGTGGTGAATTGAGGAAGTGCAAGAGTACATACAGAGAAAGTGGTTAGCAATGAAGTGGGAAGCTGAGGGGACTGAAGAGAACATACAGGGGTGCAGGGAGATACAGTGTAAGCTAAAGATAGAGGTAGCAAAGGCAAAACAAAGGATATACTATGACTTGTATGCTCGGTTGAACAGTAAGGAGGGAGAGAATGATTTATACAGGTTGGCAAACTAGAGAGATAGAAAGGGTGTAAAGCAGATCCGGGTGATTAAAGGATAGAGAGGGAAATGTATTGACATATGAGTGATGGAAAGATGGAAAGAGTACTTTGTGAAGAGTTGATGAATGAGGAAAATGAAAGAGAGAGAAAGGGAGAAGAAGTTACTATTGTAGACCAAAAAGTAGCAGAGATTAATAAAAGTGAAGTGAGGAAGGCATTGAAGAGGACAAAGAGTGGAAAGGCAGTTGGTCCAGATATACCTTTTGAGGTATAGAAGTGTCTAGGAGAGGCTGAGATAGAGTTTCTGGCTAGATTTTTCAATTGGATCTTAGAGAGTGAAAAGATGCCTGAGGAAAGGAGAATAAGTGAGATGATGCCCATCTTTAAGAATAAGGGGGATGTGCAGAATATATAGAGGGATAAAGTTGATGAGCCATACAATGAAGTTATGGGAGAGAGTAGTGGAAACTAGACTGAGAGCAGAAGTCAGTATTTGTGAGCAGCAGTATGGCTTTATGCCTAGAAAGAGTACCACAGATGCAGTATTCGCTTTGAGAATGCTAATAGAGAAGTACAGAGAAGGTCAGAGGGAGCTGCATTGTGCTTTTGTAGACCTAGAAAAAGCATATGACAGGGTGCGGAGAAGGGAACTCTGGTATTGTAAGTATGGTAGACTGGTGCAGGACATGTATGCTAGCTGGTGAGGTGTGCTGTAGGTGTAACACAGAAGTTCAAGGTGGAGGTGGGAGTTCATCAGAGATCAGCTCTCAGCCTCTTCTTGTTTGCGGTGGTGATGGACAGGCTGACAGATGAGGTTAGACAAGAATCTCCATGGACCATGATGTTTGCAGATGATATTGTGATCTGTAGTGAGAGCAGGGAACAGGTTGAGGAAAAGCTTGAGAGGTGGAGGTATGCTCTGGAAATGAGAGAAATGAAGGATAGTTGCAGTTAATATATATACAAATATATATACAGAATATATTTGTGTGAATGAGAGGAACCCTGGTTGACCGCTGGGGCTACAGGGAGTGGAGATCAAGAAGTTGGAGGATGTCAGGGATTTCGGGTCAACAGTCCAGTGCAATGGAGAGTGTGGAAAAGAGGTAAAGAAACAGGTACAAGCGGTTGGAATGTCTGGTGAAAAGTTTCAGGGGTATTATGCAAAAGAAAAATATAATCTAGAATGACAGGTGCAAGAATGAAAGGATTGGTATAAAAGACAGTGGTGAGACCAGTGATGCTGTATGGTCTAGAAACAGTGACAATGATGAAAAGACAGGAGGCACAGATGAAGGTCAAAGACATGAAGATGTTCAGGTTCTCTTTGGGAGTGACGAGGATGTATAGGATCAGGAATTAGTCCATCTGGGGGACAGCACATGTTGGATCTTTTAGAGAGAAGGGTCAGAGATGCCAGACTGAGATGGTTCTGTCAAGTACAGAGCAGGGATAGTGAATGTACTGGTAGACGGATGCTGGAATTGTAGCTGCCAGGCAGGAGGGCTAGAGGAAGACCAAAGAGAAGCTTTATGGACATAGTGAGAGAGGATATGAGGTTCATTGGTGTGAGAGAGGAGGATACAGAGAATAGCGTTAGATGGAGAAGGTCGATTTGATGTGGTGACCCTTGAATGGTCATATCTCGATTTGCCATCGTTTGGACATCAGATTAGACACTGACCCATGATTCTGTCCATTGTCAACAACTATATTGATGGAGGAGATTCTCACGATGGAATTCCCCTTCAACACCACACGCAATGGTTTTATACACCCCCTCCATCTGCAGGATTAACTGGCGATGACCGCGGCCTGTCTGCAGGACATCAACAGTTCCTAAGCAGCCAGAGGGCCATTCTGAAAGCTTGCCAGCAGCCGGCTCTGAAAAGGCCTCCTCCGAGTGCTGATGCTAATGGAATTGATCTATAGTTTCATTTCCACCAGGGGAGGACTTGAGGACTTTTGTCGTGGAGGAGATGCTGAGACCCTCTGTGTGCAGGTTTTTGTGTTTATATATGTGTGATGTATGTGCATTCAACAGCCCTAAGTGGGCCTAATTGACAGCTAACCTTCTGATTGACAGCTCCATATTAAAATCCACCTCTTGCCCAGATGACAACTAGAATTGACTGAATTACCCTGTCCTGACAGCAGGATGAGAGATACAGATTAACTGGTTAGTATATGAGAACCAGCAAAACTGTTGTGAAAAACAAATGAAAAATACAAAATTATGTCTCCATGAAACGTCACTCTACTTTCTTCATTACAGATGATATGAACACAATATTCATTCATTCACTCTCTGGAACAATTATTATACAGAGAGTTCTCAGGGCCTGCTGCCAATGCAAGCTGTCATTGAAGCCTAGATGCTGGATTTAACCTATACTGGTCAGCTGTCACTGTCATTCACACATACAGACAATTTAGAGTCGTCAGTGAACCCACCAACTATTATTTCACAGAGAAACTGGAGAACTCACATGGAGTAATCGAAATGAATGGGATTCTGTGTTGAAAATGGGCTACTAAAGCTTCCATCTTTCTTCTTAGTGCAGAAAAATTCCAGCTTGGGTGTTTTGTTTGGATTCTTAAGTAGCCCTTTTTTGATATGTATGTCCAGAACCCTGTATGTCAAGTGGGGGGTTGTCAAAGGTCGATCACAAAAAGTATTTCTATGTGATTGGGCAAAAAGTCTTTCAGCTATTGCCCCAACAAATCTTTTGAGCCCAGAGTACTGTTTACCTCTGGAGATAAATCAATCAACATCTGGTGTGTGAAGGATCTGCACACTCTCATCATCTACACATCCCCTGACACAGTGGCCAGAAACTGCATTTAATAGACAATGATAGGGAGCTTATACAGGAAAAGATGAAGTATATTTCTTATTTTCAAACTTTAGGAATAAATTCATAAGATCTTCATCATTAAACTTTGTACTCCTGCCTTCCAGCACAAAGGACCCTGGTTCGATTACCAATGGTAACCTTTTTGTCTGGAGTCTGCATATTCTCAGCAAATGTTTCCCCCTGGTTTCCTCCCACAGAAAAAAAAGATGCAGAAGCTTAATTGGAAAAAAAAGGTAAAAATTGCCTTAATGTGTGAATGAGAGAGGGAATGGTTGTTTTTTCTCTGTATGTGGCCCTGCGATTGTCCGACAGTTGTCCAGGGTGTCGCCCAATGAAAGCTGGTATATGCTCCAGCATCCCCTGTGACCTCAAGTGTAGGATAAGTGGTCAATAAAGAATGAAGGACCCCAGGATATATTTGTCAACAGCATACTTTTATTGCTTTTTCTATTTTTCTAAATAGTCTCAGTGCAACCTACCTCTTAATACGTCAGTTAGAAGCGTAATGAACCATTAATAATGTGTTATTAATGATAGTTGTCAGAAAGTGCCTATGGATGCTGATTCAATACAACAGCAAACTGCTAAAAAAGCATGTTCAAAGAATGCACACACACATACAAAGGAGACTAATCAAAAAATCGAACCAGCAATTTTCTGGAAAATGTCAGGCGTTTTAAATGAAGAATTCTACTTCACTCTCAGCTTCCTCACGAGGCGGGAATTAAACCGAGGCACCGTCTCTAATCCTCCGCTTGGCTTTCCCTTTTATTTATTTATTTTTTTAAATGCAAAAAAGACTTAACAGGGCCTAAATCACAGACACAGTTATAAGAACTGGGCTGCTGCATCACTGTGACCCCATCACTAGTAAGGAGTTTTGCTCTTATTTTTTTCCTTAAAAACAACAAAAAAAAAACTCTCTCATCATGATGTGGATAACACATTGCAATCTGTTATGAGCCCTTTCCGCTTTTATTGAATAGATGTTCCTTCAGAGGAGGAAAAAAATAATTTAATAAGACTTGCACAAGGAAGAGCAAGATTGAATGACAGAAACAGTAACAAGGGAGTTTCCAGTGAAGGTCGTTTTTTTGCAAACACTTCATGAGCAGGGGTCATTCCTGGTGAAACCTCAAACTTCCATATTGGCTCAGGAGAGCTCTCTTTTTAAAGGAAAAAGCCATCTTCTTGGGGTAAATTTGCGTATTTGATCCCTACGACAAGACAGGGAAAAAGCGACTGCCTATTTCTTCTTTTTTTGTGTGTGTCATGTAGAACCAGAAACCTGTCTCCAGCTAATTAGCTTAACAAAGTGAACAAAAGCCTGCAGAACCTCCATTTGTTGTTTTATAAGCAGGCCACTGATCTGATGGCGTCCTATTCACGAAACAAAGCTAACTAGCAGGAGGCATGGATTTTCTTTGTCCCCGCCACTTGGATCACGGCAAAAAGCTAGAAATCCACCTCTCTCTTCCCGAAAGCTTCCGAACCTCCTTAAAGTTACACTGGAAAAACACCTCCGGCTGCAGGAAACAGTGTCTGAATGCAGAAAAAAAAGACAGTGGGAAAAAAAATCGTATGAAATCACTTTATTCTCATTGTGTGGTGATTCCATATTTTTTTTTCTTTTTGCAGGAAAGTTTACAGACTAAAATATCTGTCTATATATAACTGCATGCAGCGAGGCTAACAGGTGGAGCTTCTGAGGCAAAACACAGACAAGACACCAAACAAGTATATCAACAACCTTGCCTACATTGCACACCATTAGCATGCATACAGGTGTTCTATTTTTTTTAATTTATTGTTTTGGTCAACAAATAGAGAAAGAGAGACGGAAAGGGGCTTAGGAAGACAGAGTTTGGGAGACCGGTGAGAAGATTTTGCAAACAACAAACAAAAACACTATTTTATTATGTACTTTTTTTTTTACCAAACAGCAGGACATAAAAAGGACTGGCGACAGACTCGCAGGAAAAATAACAAATAAATAAAAGAGCAAGTTAGCATATTCTTAACACACACTGAACACAAGAGAGAAGACGAGAGGCGAGGAGAGAGAAACTTTGGACTTTTACATTCAAGTCACACTGAAGGAGTAATTTTAAGAAGTATGTACTTCAGGCAGTTTTTTTTCTGGTTTTAGTGGCAGCATGGAGAGGATTGTAAACCTTTTGGCAGTGGATTACAACTGATGATCTTTTCCACCATGATGAAAAAGTTTGTGACAATTGGAGGGAAGAACCAGTTTGAGGAATACTTGACCGGTGGGAAATGGGGGCAGTAACTTTAGCTTTGAAGATTTTTTTTCTTTGACCCGAAAATTGACATAATGAATTTCGTGAGGAGTTTAGTTCAAGGCCTTTAAACATGTCAAGAACAGAAGGCTATTGATGGAAAGAATCTTCTCAAATCAAACCCTTCAATACCTGAGAATTTCAAAATAAAACAGATGGGTGGGTTCTTGTTTTCCTTCTGCCTGGTTAATTCTTTGGTTCTATCAGATAATAGATTTTTTTCCTTTACTATGTGAGTATTGGTGGACAAGGGATTCTGAAACTGCTAACTTGTGAACAAACACTAACAGTCAGAAAGGAGACTGGAAAAAGGCAGTAAAAAAATAATGTTAGATCGCAGGTAGTTCATGAAATGTGAAGAGTTCATTTACGTTAGGAGAGAGATGAAGATAAATAAAAGCCATTGGGAAAATTAGAACAAATGCATAATGCAAATGATACAAAATTATTAAAATGAACATTAAAATCACTTTTTTTAGTTAAAAAAAAACAACTAAAAGAACATCCTGAAATGGCTTTTATCTCTTTACACAAATTAACTCTTCATACGCTCTAAAGGTGGTGATAGTATACAGCATACTTGAGTGTTCAGCATTGCTGACGAGCTCAAGGAGGCTTACTAATTTTAAGTTTCCTTAATTGTTGACACTGGTATGCACACGTTTGGAGTCTTTTGTGCGTTTGTTTCCTGAAAATAATGAAAAATTGATATAAATTAAAAATTATAATAAATATAATAATAAATTAAAAATTTAATTTAACAAGTCTGACCATCGAAGACCTCACAGTCACTATGAAAAAAATGCAGATCTGAAAAAAACAACAACTCAAAGTCAACACAACGATGATTGTCTGTCATTTCATCTGTCAAACCAATTGATGCACAACAGCATATTCCACTGGTGCCACAGTTTGAATCTACACGTTGTCATTTGTTTGCTTATCTTTTTCAAATGTTTTATTACCGTTAAAAGAAAAATAAGATTGTCGACAAAGTAAACCATAGAGAGCTGAAACCAAAAAACCAAATAGAAAAATGCTAGCATGCATGTGAACCGAAACATATTTATCTGTCTGGACAACAATCTTTAAAAGGAGAATTATATGTATATATATGTATAAAATTCTCCTTCTAAACACATATTTACAGCATATTTTTTAACAATTTTCTCCACGGAAGAACGTTACGGACAGTTATTTATTCAAGAGTTTGATGGAACAGAGATCCAAAAAATAAAAAACTGTTATTGCCTATTTGCCATTAATGTATTTTACTTCTACATGTCAAATTGGATTGCAACTTCACCACACAGAACATATTTACTGCATGCTTTATAACCAAACCAAAAACAAAACAAAATTATAAATATACCTTTGTGGCTGATAGTACTCACAGCGATTGCGTTCATGGGGTGAATCCTCACAACCGAGAACCAATAAAACTGTAATCTATGTACACGGATGTATCAAATATTACTGAGAACAGAACAAGGAAATAATCAAATTTTAATATGATTTTGGATAGGTTTTTTTTTGAGATAAAAATATGGCTTATACTCACCTTTTTATACATCATATTTTCCTCTAATATAATTAATCATATCATTATTATCCTGTTTTAAACACTATTTACAAGCTAAAATTGCTGGATGAAGAGTAGTCTAAGTGCTTGATATATTAAAAAAATGTCATCTGATTTTTCTTTCTTTCCCCGAACTAAAAGGTTGCTGCAGATATTACGTACTCTTTTTTTTTTTTTTTTTAATGAGAAGTAGAGGGTCAGGGGGTTGGTAGGTGTCTGGTTCAATGATATTCCTAGGATCCGGTGTTTTAAATCAAAGTGAGGAAAAAAAACAACAACTGCATGTTCAATTCCAGGACACTCAGAGGTCCTATTGAAAAGAATGAAGGCCGGGTTGCGGAGGGTCTTTGTTAGCTGAACGCTGTAAGAGGTGAGTGACATTTGCCTGGAATGCCCTTACTTTTTATTGAACATATCCATGAGCGGGGCTGGGATGAACTTCATGACCGTGTCCACGATGCTCTCCTCCTCCTCCTCCTCGCCGCAGCCAGTCGGCACCGCCTTCTTGGGACGGGTCAGGCTGCCTTCAGACGCCTGCTCCATGGCGGCCGCTGCCTCCGCCTCCTTCTCTTCTTTCTTCTTGATGCCGTACTGGACAGGAGCAAGAAACGGGCTGTGTGAGATGCCCTCCCTTAGTGCTTCCATCTCAAAAGTTTTCCATGATGCTTGGAGATTATTGACATGTGGTTGCTGAACTAGTGATGGTCGTTTAAGACAGCATTGTCTGCAATGTTTTGTATTTTGTTTTCTTTTTTTTTGTTAAATTAGAAAAAAACAAGAAGATGATTAATCAACATGGCCGCAGGATAAGATTAGTTACTGCAGCGATCTAAGTTTTACGTCACAAAACTGCCAGGTAAGGACTGGTTACCAATTATGCAAGTATTTCTCTTAACCTCTGCCTGGTCATGACAATTATCCTGTTTATGTCTTTTCAAGTGTATTTTCAGCTCTAGTGGTTGTTGAGGGAAATCAATATGCTGAACTGTGGTGAGAAAACAAGCAGGAAGGTCAACAGGCAGAGCGACAGTTAATCCTGTAGCAGGGAAGTGAGGAATTACCTCCTCCATCACCTGCCCCTCGTCCCCCAAAATGCCAGTAATGTAATTATGGAAACATAATGTAATGAGAGGAGGAAGGCGTATTTGGAAGCAGAGAGAGAAGAGGAAAGGCAAGAGTCTGGAACTGAGAGTAGGGACTTTGAATGTTGGTACGATGACAGGAAAAAGTAGAGAGTTGGTTGACATGATGCAGAGAAGGAAGGTGGATATACTGTGTGTCCAGGAGACCAGATGGAAAGGTAGTAAGGCTAGAAGCCTGGGAGCAGGTTTTAAGTTGTACTATCATGGTACTGACAGGAAGAAAAATGGAGTAGGAGTTATCTTGAGGGAGGAGTTTGTTAGGAATGCTCTGGAGGTGAAAAGAATGTCAGATAGACTTATGAGCCTGAAACTAGAAATTGAAGATGTGATGCTCAATGTTGTTAGTGGCAATGCCCCACAGGTGGGATGTGAGTTAGAGGAGAAGGAGAAGTTCTGGAATGAGTTAGATGAATTGATGCAGAATATTCACAGAAATGAGAGAGTGGTAATTGGGGCAGACTTCAATGGACATGTTGGTGCAGGCAATAAAGGTGATGAAGAAGTGATATACAGGATAGGAATGTAGAGGGACAAATGGTAGACTTTGCAAAAAGGATGGAAATGGCTGTTGTGAATACTTTTTTCCAGAAAAGACAGGAACATAGGGTAACCTATAAGAGCGGAGGTAGGAGCACGCAGGTAGACTACATCTTGTATAGATGAGGTAGGTGAGAGTGTAGCCAGACAGCATAGGATGGTGGCTTGTAGGATGACTCTGGTAACAAGGAAGATGAAGAGGACAAAGGTAGAGCAGAAAACAAAGTAGTTGAAGCTGAAAGGGGAGGAGTGCTGTATGGTTTTCAGGGAGGAGATGAGAAAGGCTCTTGGTGGTCAGGGAGAGCTAGCAGATGACTGGACAACTACATCAATATGATCAGGGAGACAGGTAGGAGAGTACTCGGTGTGTTGACTGGAAGGAAAGTAGATAAGGAGACCTGGTGGTGGAATGAGAAAGTGCAAGAATGTATCCAGAGAAAACGGTTAGCAAAGAAGAGGTGGGACACTGAGAAGACTGAAGAGAACAGACAGGAGTACAAGAAGATGCAACGTGAGGTAAAGATAGAGGTAGCAAAGGCTAAACAAAGGGCATACAATGACTTGTTTGCTCGGTTGGACAATAAGGAGGGAGAGAATGATTTACATAGGTTGGCAAAACAGAGTGATAGAGACGGAAAGGATGTACAGCAGGTCCGGATGATTAAGGATAGAGAGGGAAATGTATTGACAGATGCTAGAAGAGTGATGGGAAGATGGAAAGAGTACTTTGAAGAGTCGATGAATGAGGAAAATGAAAGAGAGGGAAGGGAAGAAGAGGTGACTATTGTAGACCACAGAGTGGCAGAGATTAGTGAAAGTGAAGTGAGGAGGGCATTGAAGAGGATGAAGAATGGAAAGACAGTTGATCCTGATAATACACCTGTGGAGGTATGGAAATGTCTAGGAGAGGCAGCGGTAGAGTTTCTGGCTAGATTATTCAACAGGATCTTAGAGAAAGAAAAGATGCCTGAAGAGTGGAGAAAAAGTGTGATGGTGCCCATTTTTAAGAATAAGGGGGATGTGCAGAATTGTAGTAACTATAGAGGGATAAAGTTGATGAGCCATACAATGAAGTTATGGGAGAGAGTAGTGGAAACTAGACTGAGAGCAGAAGTCAGTATTTGTGAGCAGCAGTCTGGCTTTATGCCTAGATAGAGTACCACAAGTGCAGTATTCGCTTTGAGAATGCTAATAGAGAAGTACAGAGAAGGTCAGAGGGAGTTGCATTGTGCTTTTGTAGACCTAGAAAAAGCATATGACAGGGTACCGAGAAGGGAACTCTGGTATTTTAAGTATGGTAGAC
>CAAKHD010011005.1:43329-50829 GCA_901007705.1 Fistularia tabacaria | reverse complement strand
GACGGGTTGACCGTTAGTCATCAACACACTACCTGGAGGTAGGTTTCCGGATACATCGGTGCGCTGAATCTTCACCTCCTGTCTCCTTCTCAGCTTCACCTGGTCCTTCGAGAAGATCAACCTCAGCATGGTCCTGGTCGTCACGGGTCAGCTGGTCGGCTCCTACGACGAGGAGTTTCGCCGGCTGTACGCTCGCTCCGTGCTCCCCCCTGCTGTCCCCAGGGAGGCAGTCTCTCTGCGCTGCCTCCGGGATACCGCGGCACTGCACTCCCCGACCTCCAGCCAGCTGTCGCTCAACTGGATCCACAACAAACCCAGGATCCTGCATGGCGCCCGCGGCATCCAGGACGACAGGCTCAACGCCGTCACCATGATGACCAAGGGCTTCAGCATGCAGGAGCGGCTCCATCAGGCCCACTGCCCCGACATTGGGAACCTGGTCCGGGGCCACAGCTACGGCGGCGAACTGCAGAAGATGAACTCCATGACCCGGCTGAGGATGGGGACCCGGGACATCGGACCTCCGGCCGCTCCTGACAGGACAGGATCGCCCCTGAGGGGCACCGGCGACGTTATGTTCCAGAGCCGCTCGTCCCAGCAGATCCTGAAGCACCGGATCCGCTACGGCCAGGACCAGAACCTGATCCCGTTCAACTCTGAGACGTCGCTCCACCGTTGGAAAATCGACACCTACCTGAATGACGGCGAAAACCTCTTGGATGGACCGTCCTTTGAGGCCGTATCACCACTGACATCGCCCTACAGCAGCCGCACCGGCCTCAACGAACAGCAGAACCAGGTGATCCACAGCAGGTCCCGAGACATCAAGACCCGGCTGGAAGAGCTCAGGCAGAAGAGACTCAGCCTGCAGGACTACAGCGGCCACCGGCAGAACCAGGACGCTCTGAGGAACATGTACCCGACCCTGGATAGAACCAAGTTGAAGTCCTCTTTGAGGAACCCGGATAAAAGACAGAGCACCCCGGAGTTGGAGCTGAGCATACAAGAGGGCCGCGGCCCGGAATCGCCCAACCAGAGAGACAGCTGTCCAAACAAGGACGCTGACGGCGGCCGCTCTGCGTCCTACATCGACGTCCAAGGGGGTTCAGGTCGAAAGACACTGCAGGCCTACGACTGGCGCGTGCCTCCATCCAAGACGTCCTCGCCCGACGATCTGGGCGGGAAGCTCACCGACGCACCGCCGAACCCCGGCGCGCATCAGCCGAGGGCCATGGAGTCTTTGACCAAAATACCGGAGGAGAAGGAAGGTCCCGGCAGCCGCGTCAAAACCTCTGACGCCGCCTTGCTCAAAAGCCGAACTGCGGAGACGCTCAGGGAGAAGAAAGACGAAAAGCCAAATGCGCCCATGGAGCCACAGCATGCTGACAAAACCAAAGCCAACCACGGCTCCATCGGGAAGGTCTCCAGAAGCTCAGGCTCCGTCACTTCAAAGAAACCTCAAGACGCAGGAGCCGCTCCAAAGACTTCGAAAGCGCCCGTTTCGTCGGAGGGTAAGACTCATCCTGCGGGAAGGCCGCGGGAGGATCCGGGGCTGCAGAGGAAGAACTCCCTGCGCCACAAGGCCCATCAGACCTCGGCACCGGACGAAAAGAAGGCCTCAAAAAAGGAAGAGAAGTCACTGCAGAGAAAGGGTTCGCTCCGACTCCCGAGCTCGCTGGGGTTCGGCCTGACCCGGCCAAACGCCCAGGCCTCATCCGTGGGCAGGCCGGAGCCGCGGGCGCAGAGCGTCTCCAGGTCCCAGAACTCCATCAGCAGCTCGTCCGAGACCGAGAAGCCCAAGTCTTCGTTCGCTCTGAGCCGCCTGACGCCGCAGCGTCTGAGCAAAAGGAAGTCCAATCCCGAGGCAGAGCCAGACCGGGGCTCCATCGTCCCCGAGGCGGCAGCTTCCTACCACAGCAGGTGCGAGCAGGCCTACAGCCGCTACGAGTATCTGATGAACACCAAAGAGAGATGGACGACGGACAAGGACCGGAACTCCTCCCAGGGCCGGCCGGACGCCGGCAACCCACAAGGCGGCGGTGACAACAAGCTGGGACGGTTCATGCAGCGCGTCGGGAACTTCATCGGCAAAAACAAGTAGACCCCTCTGCCGGTTGGACCTTTTGAACTCTCGTTTTTGGAACCTCCGTGTTCTCCCTCTGCCGGCCCGGGTTCTCCCCAGGTTCTCCTGCTCCGTCCGCCCCCGCACACTACGAATAGGTGTGCACGAGAGAGTGAACGTTGTCTCTATAGGTGACCCTGTGATTGACAGCTGAGCCGTTTGGGTTAAACCCCGCCTCTTGGCCCGACCTCAGCAGGGATTGGCTCCAGCCTGAGTGGGACAGTGAGTGGGACAGGTGGTGTAGAGAATGAATGAATGAATGAATGAATGAATGAATGAATGAATACTCAGTGTACAGTGTCATACTCCATTCCAAGACTCATCAGTGTGCTCTTACCAAGACTGGATCTCTGGTTCCACGTGGGTTCCGTGGGTTCTGCGGTTCAAACCTCGGGGTTCTGGTTAGTTCCCCTCCTTATGAACAGAATGAATGACCGTGTCTCGGCTCCCTCTGGATCCTCCGGTTTCATCGTAGCTGGAGGGGAAACCCCGTTTAGATATTCAGCCCGGATCCTCCAGCAAACACAGGAAATTGCTTCTGGGCGGAGGAGCCTGCGAATCGGCGGGGAACGTGAACGGAACCTGCAACTGTGTACACTCCCAGACGACCGACAACCGTTTACTTTGGATCCCGTCTGGTGGTTTCCACGGAAACCCCCATCTGGCGCATCCAACGACTCGATGGTAGGAGGTGCGTGACCTTAAATTCCCCCCCTTGGGGAGGGCGGGGTCACCCCTTCTTCAATTTGGGTCCCGTTTTGTGGACTCGTGAGACGGCAGCGAGCTGTGACAGCCGCCGCGTTAGCTCGCGGCGAGCGATCGTGAGCAAACACACTGCTAATCGGAACGAACCAGGCTTCACGCTGCGGGGGTCGACTCATGCCTTTATTTGGAAACATCTGGAAAATGCCCACGTCTGTGTAGCAGCCAGGGTACAGCCCATCAACCGTCAAAGGAAAGTATAAAATTAAAAAACAGAAATCAAAGCGTTTGTCTCCAAGCGGCTGCGCGGCTGCTTTTTTATTTGCCGTGTCATGAACCGTGTTCCGGGGGTCTAGATGAAGTACTCCAGGCACTTGTTCCTCTCGT
This sequence comes from Fistularia tabacaria, assembly GCA_901007705.1. NCBI lineage: Eukaryota > Metazoa > Chordata > Actinopteri > Syngnathiformes > Fistulariidae > Fistularia > Fistularia tabacaria. Next base: position 47,618 of record CAAKHD010011005.1, on the reverse strand, counting down.
CGTCCAGCTCCTGCGTCTCGATCTCGAACTTCTTCATGGCGATGAAGTACTGGACGAAGGGCTCCCCGAGGGCGCTGCGGATGATGTGGTCGTCGCCGAGCGCCTCCAGGGCGTCGTCCAGCTTCACCGGGATGCCGAACTCCCGCTGCTGGCTGGGGGCCCGGCTCAGACCGCTCTCGAAGCTCAGGTTCCGCCGGATCCCGTCCAGCCCCGCCGCCACGGTGGCCGCCAGCACGATGTAGGGGTTGGCCATGGCGGAGCCCAGCTTGTTGTCGATGTGCGTCTCCCTGCCGCCGTGGCACTTGATGTTGAAGGAGCTGCTGTTGTCGTTGCAGCCGCAGGTGGCGTAGAGCATCCGCTTGGGGTCCTTGATGGTCTTGGCGATGTGGCTGCGGCAGCCGAGCCCCGGCGACATCAGGCAGCTCAGGGCGGCCGAGTGGGTGAGGAGCCCCGCCAGCCACTTCCTGCCGATCTCCGACAGGTCGCCCGCCTTGTCGCCGGTGTGGAACAGGCTCCGCCGGCCGTTGGCGTCCCACAGGCTGTGGGAGAGCACGCCGGCGTTGTACAGGCCGTCGTCGGTGAAGAAGCTGGCGATGTAGCTGTGCTTGCGGGCCATCTCCTTGATGCCGGTGCGGAAGGTGAACGCGCTGTCGGCGGCGGCGATGCCGAACTCCGGCCTCAGATTGATCTCCATTTGGCCGGGGCCGCTGGCCGAGGCGATGCTGTCGATGTCGGCGCCCATGCAGTACATGCTGTCCACCAGCTGCTGGAAGAAGGGCAGGTCGTGGTTGCTGAGCAGGGTGGTGGCGGGGAACAGCAGCGTCTTGGGCCCGATGCGGTCCGGCGCGCCCAGGACGCAGCACTCGTACGTGAAGCAGGAGTGCAGCGAGAAGCCCAGGCTCTGGAGCTGGCCCAGGAGCTGCTTGGCGATGAGGCGCGGTGAGGTGCGCAGGGGGCTGCCCGTCACCGTGCACGGGTCGCAGACGACCCGCGCCGTCTGCTCCGCCCAGGGCAGCACCCTGAAGGTGGACAGGTCGGGGATCAGGAGGACGTCACTGCTGAAGTTGGCGGTGTTGGCGTGGTCCACCTCGTTGCTCTTCGGGCTCAGCGTCAGCTCCAGGTAGCTCCTCGGCATGGGCACCCCGTAGACCGCCTTCTCCTACGGAGCCGAGGAGGACACATTCAGGGGTCAATGCTCTACCCCGCCGAAAACCTCGGCCGGCTTCCGACGGGTCTTTGTTCACGGGAGCTGACCATCACCGGGATTCCACTAGAAGCTTCACTCGACACATCTGAATCCAGCAGAGCAGGAAGTCACATACAAAAGCGGCGAATTTTTCAAAATATAGCGCCAGAGAGAGAGACAGTCTGAAACTAAGCAGTCCAGAAACATTCCTGGCGCCGCCAAAGCACCTGTCAGCCAGAACTCTCTGGGATCTGCTCTGAAAGCGCACCAAAGAGAAGCAACCAGCAGGGAAAAAACAAATGGAGGCTTTCCTGAAGTTTGTGCTTTAAAACCCCAAACATGCCGCCACCAGAGGGCGGCAAAACAAAGAGAAGAACAGAAAACAACTGTCAGGGTGAAACACGTTTGACCTCCCCAGGCAAGGTCCAGCAAAAAACGCCACATACCGGGACCTTGTCCGCCCCACAACAATGCTTGAGACGGTCAACGTCCCAAAGAACCCAAAGGTGGGAGGCGCTGTTCTCCACCTCCTCCTGAATTTTTAGCTTCTAAGCGGACCCGTCAAACGCAATTCAAAAAACCCGACGGGAGCCGAGATGAAGCGGAAAGAAGAGGAAGATTACGTGGAAGAAGCGGACAGGGACCGTCTTGGACCTGGACACGCCGTGGAGGTCGGTTGCCTCGAAGCGGACGAAGTTGATGTTCTCCCGGGCGATCTGCTGCTTGATCTGCTCCATGGTGGAGATGAACCGCTGGTTCCCTGAGATCTCGGTGTTCTCGTTGAGGTGATCTGCGGAGAAGGAAAAAAAAAGTGGAAGTAAAACGGGGTTCTACTCAGGTCCACAACGTTTTGTGGGCAAAGCAAGTGGACAAGGTTCGCGTTGAGGTGATCCGCGGAGGGGAAAAAAATTGGAAGTACACCCGGTTCTGCTCCGGCCCGGAGCGTCCCAGGTCAAAGTACGGGGGAGAAGGTTCTCGTTGAGGAGGTCTGCGGAACTGAAAAAAAACCTCGAGGTACACCCGGGGACTGCTCCGGTCTGGAACGTTTCAGGTCAAAGTACGCGGAGAAGAGATGTCACCGGTCAAACGGAGGAGCACGCCAAACGCTCCGGATCAGCGGAAGCGGCCGGAGGCATACCCTCCCCCAAATCTGGAAATCCTCCCGAATTAACTCGGCGAAAGACGCGACCCGGAGGGGCGGCCGGATTCTGATCGGCTGCACTGACCTGTGCTGGACGCTCCCGTGTCTCTCCAGGAGCTGCCGCTGGCTAATGTGTGTCCCCGAAGTCCAGGCTGCCTATTTGTGTTGGCATCAGCCCTGAATGAGCTGGATGAATCCACGCCGGGGGGCGGCTGAATAGAGCCGCTCTCCCTGAACTTGGGCCCCCTTCTGGAAGCGTCGGACTGGGGTTTGAAGGTGCTGAAAACCCTGTGGGAGGCGGTGTCGTCCTGCCGGCCGTCGGGCTGACCGCCGCCGCCGCCGCTACTCCCGTGAAGGTACGAGTACGGGCTCCCCGGTTTGCCGTCGTCCCTCCCCCGGATGCTGATGACGGGGCTTTCCCGCAGGATGCTCTTGAGCTCCTCCATGGTCTGCCTGGAGACTCCCGCCTCGCCGTAGGGAGCTCTGGACGGCTCCCGGGTCCACTCCCCTCCGCCGGCGCCGGCGGGCCGGTCGGCCCCGGGGCTGCGGGCCCCGTGGGGTAGGTGGCCGATGGAGATGACGGCGGGGGCGTCCTGCGGCAGGGGGGCGGCGGGCGAGTGCACGATGGACGGACCCTGGGCGGCGGCCCAGTCCACCGGCGGCGTGCACTTCCCCGTCACCCTCACGCCCTTCCTGTTGGCGAGGCTCATCCCCGTGCCGTCGATCTGGTCCAGGCTCCGGCTCGGTTCCTCCTGAAAGCCCACAGCGGGGAGACAGCGCCACGCGGTAGGTCGGGCGAGATAGCGTTAGCATAGCTTAGCGTAGCTGCGGAATAAAGCGGAGCTCGAAAAGGCGAGAGGCGGCGCTGTTACCTTGGCGTCCTCAGAGTCATTCATTCTTTCTTTTCACTCTTTCATGAACTCTGATATTTGATTTCCCTGATGTGAAGTCGGAACTTCACCCGCACATTAATTTTTATACACAATTGGCACAATGGTGACGGATTAGAAAATTCCTTTAGGCCACCCCCCCTTTTCGGACCCCTCCCGCGAGCGCGCGCGGTCGTCCGGCTGGAAACTGGCGGCCGCCGGCTGCTGCGAGACACCGGAGCCCGGCTGCCCTCAGCTCATTGGCTGCCGCCGCCGCTCCATTCACGGCCGCCTTTGTGTCGGCGCCGCGCGAATGTGCCGAGCTCAGCGGCTCTGTTTGGCCTTCCAGAAGGATATGGGGAGCGGGAAAAAAAAAAAAGCTTTATTTTTTGAGAGAGAACAGGGCAGCGCGAGAGGACGAGGCAAAGCTGCTGCGTTCAGCGGCGTTCCCGAAGCCTTTCACGGGAGGCCGGGGCGCCGGCGCCGCGCTGACCTTTCACCCGCCCGGACCCGCGGGTTGCGATTCCCCACAAAATCGACCCCGAACCGGAGATCACGATCCGGGATCTTCTCCACAATGCTTCTCCTGCACTCGGCGGGCTGGAGCCGATCCCTGCCGCGATTGGCCGAGAGGCAGGGGGGTCACCGATCACAGGTGTAGACGTGCAACCGTCGTTCACGTGCAACAGTCGTTCACACGTCCGGACAATTTAATGTCTGCCATCAACCTCCTGCATGTGGGAGGAACCCGGAGAACCCTGAGGAACCCCACGCAGACACGGGGAGAACATAGAGGCTCCACACCGGAAGGCCTCCTGCGGGTGTCCACCTTCTCGCTGCATCTGCGCCTTGGTTCTTTCTCGGTGATTTGTCGTTTCGCTGCGCTGGAAGGTGCTAGTCACCCGACACAGTCGTCCCTGCGGCTCACCTTTCGCAGCCTCGCAGTTTCGCGGATTTTTCAAGGGCAATTTTGCATGCTCTTTTTTTTTTATTTGCACATTGTTTTCTGCGTACTGATTGGCTAAGGGACTGTAGACCATTGTCCATCCATCTCCTCCGTAGGGTGTCTCTTGTACAGCACAGAAGGCCTTCA
>CAAKHD010011005.1:32201-43309 GCA_901007705.1 Fistularia tabacaria | reverse complement strand
TTTCAAGGGCAATTTTGCATGCTCTTTTTTTTTTATTTGCACATTGTTTTCTGCGTACTGATTGGCTAAGGGACTGTAGACCATTGTCCATCCATCTCCTCCGTAGGGTGTCTCTTGTACAGCACAGAAGGCCTTCAGCTTGAAGCATTTACAACTATCTTCCATCGCTGGCAGTGTGACTCAAGTGCCGTATGTTTGCAAGTTTTCTCCCCGACGAAACCAACGACGTCCACGAAACGTTCCTCGCCCACAAAGGCGCCACGAAAAGTTGGACTTGTGGACATGCGAAGGGGAAGGTAGAAGTTGAGAAGTGTATAAAGTGTGTCGTGAGGGGTTTTGCAACCATAAAACATTTATAATCAATGTAAAAAATTAAAACGGACTCCTTCGCGGGTCATTTTCAGAACGTGACTCCCGCGATTAACGAGGGACCGCCGTGCAAACCCGGAACATTTTCCAGGTTTTTTAGAATTAGCTTAGCACGAGCAGCATTTGTCCGGGAGTGGACGTGCCGGTGCAGATGTGCCGGCGGTTCCCGCGTCTCTTTCGTGACGTGTTGTGCAAAAGAAGCGCCACATTTTTCCTGACAAACGGCTGCAGAAATGCACACATGCCGCCGCCGCCGCCGCCATCTGCAGCCGCTCTGGTTTGTTTGTTCAGCCGAATCAAGGTCGAGCCGCTGAAGAATCCACCGCAAGGTTTTTTTGTTTTGGTTTTTTTGGAGGGGGGGGATTGGGAGGAATTCCGCGGGACGTGAGGGCCCGCAGACGTCCGGCCGAAGCAGGGTGGGGTTTTGACGGGCTGCGTCAGGCAGCCATACCGGAAGTGACGCAGGTTCCTCGCTTCCCCGCTCCTCTTCTTCTTCCGCTTCGTCTTTTTCGTCTTTTCACAATAAGATTCCGGGCGTGTCGAGTCACGCTAGTGGCGAGCGAATGAGAGAAAACTATTAAAGTGTGTTTAACTCAGGAAGTGTGTCAGTGTAATTCCATTTTAAATACGTTTGCACCTCGTAGAACTGATGGAAATGTAAACTGGCACAATGTTTTTTGCAAGTGGGGGAAAAAAAATCCTAGTACTAATTTTTGGATATGTTGAATAAAATGACAATCATGTGATTTTGACCTTTATTTCCATTTGAATAAACCTGCCAGTATATGTGTTTTGGATTGAAAGAGTCGTCTAATTCTCAGAAGCGACCGCTGGGGTTGTGAAAATCGTCCGTATTTATTGATCTTCGAATTAAGAGCGGAGAGCTTACCGAGTCCGGCAATCAAACAAAAGGTTCAATTATGAGAAAAAATCCAAAATAAAAAGAAGAAATCGGTACAAAAAATCAGCTTCTACTCCGGATTTTCTGCCTAGTAACAGAGCCCTCCGGACCGCCCGCGTCTTATTTTGAAAATCCCACACCGGAAGCGGCATTAGCGCCGCGTTTAATCCGGCTTGTGATGTCCCGGGAGTCCAGGAGACTTCGGCTCCGCGCGGAGAGACAAGGAACCGTCTGCATGGTGGAGAGCCGTTTCTACATTCTGACCTTTTTCTGGGGACCGGCTGTATGATTAAGTTACAATCTTCAATGAGTAAGCATATCCCAGTAAGTCTTCTCCGTTTCGCTTTTTCGGGGGTCGCGGCTGCCATTTTGTGTCACTGTGGGTGTCAGTCGCTCCCGGCTGGCCTTCGCTTTTCTTCCGAGGGGGGGGTGTCCGAAAAAAAAGACAAAAACGACGAAAACTCGCTTTAATTTCCTCTTAACCTCGACGTATTTCGCTCGGTTAGTTTCTAAACCGCGTGGAACCGCGCACGTCGTGGCTCACGAGGTGAATGCAAAGGTGTTTTTCGTCATTTTCTGTCCTCCGAAATGTCGGCTGCGGTTAGCCGCTAACCGCTAGCATCGCGGTCCGGTTCTAGCTAGCCCTCGCGCGACTCGGAAGTTTGCCCCCCCCCCCTCCTCTTTGCTAGCAACCGATATATTTTTACGACCTTATCAGTATTAGTAGTATCTTGATGGGGAGTGGGGGAGGCATTAAAAACCCGAGTTTCCATGCTCCTTTCGACACACCCTCCGGACAGGTCGCCCCCGGCGAGGCGTCGCACTCATCGCCCCCAGCGCGAAGGTGAGTTGCCCGGCTCCGGATGTGCAGCGGCGGATGATGGCGGCCGGCGCCGGCACACAAAGGGCCGTGAAAACCTCTCCGTTTTTCCCCGTTGCGGTTTCTCGCTTTTTCCGTCCTTGCGTTTCTCCCATTGTCTCCTCGAATCGACGCCCCTCTTTGTCTGCCGTTCGCCCGCATCTGGACGCCGAGGACGCCGGCTTCCACGCGAGGCGCGCCGGCAGCCGGAGCCGCCGCTGCTCGGGTCCAAAACCCGGTTACAGGAAAATAAAAAATCTAGGAAAACCTTGCGATAAACAAAACAATCTGCATGCGTTTTCACGGCCATCTAACGTGGTGACGAAACTCCCCATGTTTTGTCGTTTTCCCCCCTTTCTCTTTGCAATTGTCCTTCTATAATGGAGGGAGGGGGAAAGTGCATCATTTCTTGCAAGAAAAACAATCGCTATTCGTGAAAGGAGTTGGGAATTCACCGGGAGGTAATTCTGCAAAGGTCACGTCTTTGTGTGTGTGTGTGTGTGTGTGTGTTTCTTTTTGCTAAAAGCGTGGCATTTCTATGTGGAATGAAGGCCAGGGTTCTGGGTTTGCCCCCTCCCCATTTGGTCGCAGGCCCGTTTGGCCGTGGCGCTAAACTCCATCCGACTGGTTTCTTGCCGTAAACCCTCCCCGAAGGTTTAGAGAACCTTCATTTCCTCCCCCGTGCAACCGGACTCGGGAGGGTTTAAAGGCCCCCGAAGAGGGCGGCGAGGGGGTGAGTCAGCCGATGATATCAGCGGCGTCCCAGCAGAGGGCCTCCTGCCTCCTGTTGCTCCACAGAAATGACCTAGATGTCAGGAATGACGCACGGATCCCATTGTACTCCGGCAGCCGTTAGCCAGGATATTAAACAGCACTGCAGTCAAAGTTTATGTAACGCCCTGACAGGTATGTTTCCATTTTTCTCCCCCCCTTAATCTTCTCCGGTGGCCTTCCTGCGAGGCAGAACGTCAGGGGTGGGGGTGTTTCATGTGGCTCGATCTTCAGTGTTGCAGCCTCTCCGTCTGAATCTGGAAAGAACCGGCCTGAGAGGCTGGAAAGGAGCCGTCTCTGCGTGGAGGATTGGATGGAGGGGTGTGACGGTGCAGTGAATCCGGGGTTTTTAGAATTATTGCATAAATCTGTTTGGTTCCCGGTTAACCAGAAGAGGCCCCCCTACTCCCCCACCCCCCCCAACGATAGAAGGTGGAGACCTGCCGAGATGTTTGAGGTCTTTGGAGGTCAGACTGCGGTTGTGACCGAAAAGTGCGACTGTCCCGATTTATTCCACGTGAGGTGGTCGTGTTCGAGCGGTCGGACTGTACAACGGTCTGGAACGGACCTTCTCGGGTGTCGGTTTGTCTCCTCTCAACACCGTCTCCAGTCGATGCATCATTTGGCAGATGTGTCTACTTTGCTACCGCGTTAGCTTAGCCGCTAAACAGCAGGACCACCGGGGGTACAGCCATTGAGGGACCTGTTTCCGATGGGACTTATAAGACGTGCCGTGTTTTGTAACGCGTCCTTTTCAAACCGGCTCTTCGGGGCGACACGGCGCCGCCGGCGGGTGGAACATCGTCGACTTCCTGCGATGAATTAGCCGATAAGGCCGCCCGGCCCCGTGATCGGGATCCAAATCCAGCAAGTGTCACGCGGTTTAAATTTGAGTTGGTCACCTTCCAGCTGGCTGCCGGAGCGCGGCCTTCGCTCGACGCCCGTGTCGGAAATCAAGTGGGCGCGGCCAGAGCGACCCTGGGGTCGTATCGCCGCACATCTGAATCTCTATGTAAAACAGTCGGGTCCTTCCCAGCGAAAAAGAATATCACTTCTCGATTCGTATCGGAGGTGTTATGAAGCCATCGCGCATGGCAGCTCGGGCGTGCATCCTGTGGTTGATTCGATTACAGCTCGCGCGCAGCCGCCGCTGATAATGTTTGCCATGAGCTGGCAGTAAACAGTTTCCTGTTTTTTAATATCCTCCCAGCTGAAGCCTCAGCTGACAGCTGCCACATGCACACACACATTTAGAATGAATCCCCCCTCACTCTGCTACCTGAGCGGACGTTGAACGCTCAAGTCTCGGGAGGTGTTTGTCTCTGCCGTTGCCATGGCTGTGTCGGCCCTCCCTTCCAGGAAATAGACCGATCCCCTGGATGATTTCATAACAGTGCCGAGCGAACAGAAGCGCTGTGTGTCTTTGTGCGGCGACTTGAGAGCTTCTCGTTGTCCTCTGCTTGTTCCGCAGCAGTTCTGTGGTGTTCTGGGTCACACATTTATGGAGTTTCTGAAGGGCAGTGGGGACTACTGCCAGGCTCAGCACGCCGCCTATGCAGACGAGTGAACGGCCCGCCTCGCCGTCAACCCCGCGCGCTTGAGCCACAGGAAGGACCCCGACGCTCCGCAGGGCCCGGGACGCCTCCCAGAACCAGCGACAACTCGGCCTGGATGGGGTAACTCCACCTGCTGCGCACTGCCCCCCGACGGCTTCCGCCTGGCCAGGATCAAGGTGGAAGCGGCCTTGTTTTTTTTTCCCCCTTCCCTTTCTTTCTTTTCTCTCCCCCTCCTTTTCTTCTGTTCCGCCGCGAAGGAGAAGGTCCTGAGTTGTTTCCTTTCCGATCGTCTGCCCGCTCTCGTCCGCCCCGAGTTCGCCGCCTTCGCGCTTTGTTTTTTGAAAGCCTCGCCGACCTCAGAAGAAGCCGGAAGATCATTGGACGCTTTTGTCCGGCGTCCCCTCCGACTTTAACTGTTTACATCCGTGTTTTTCGCTCCACGGAAGAACTTTTTTTTTTTTTATTTCCTCTGTCTTTTGGTTCCGTACTTTTTGTTTCCCTCGCCGACGCGATGGCTCGAATGAACCGGCCGGCGCCCGTGGAGATCACCTACAAGAACATGAGGTTCCTCATCACCCACAACCCCACCAACGCCACCCTGAACAAGTTCATCGAGGTGAGACGAGAGCCACCCCGCCCCTTCCAGTCTTCTGCTTCTGATGTTGTTGTCGTCGTCGTCGCTAACGCTCTCCACGTCCCGCAGGAGCTGAAGAAGTACGGCGTCACCACCGTGGTTAGAGTGTGCGAGGCCACCTACGACGCCACCCTGGTGGTCAAAGAGGGGATCCAAGTCCTGGTGAGTTGGGATGGCACAGAAGGTTCTTGGCCGCGAGGGAAGCTGTTGAGAAACGCGTCGCTCGGGCTTCATGTGATGCCCGCGGCAGGAATCGCACAGCGGATTAAAATGGCGACCTGAAGTTTTGAAGGACCACAAAGAGGCTCTGTCTCCTGGACTGATGTTCCCCGGGGGCCGATCCGTCTCAGTTTTCTTACGTAACGTGTTACGTAACCCAGTCTTTCAGAAATAGCGTCGCGCGCTGCATCGGCGCTCCGCCGGCCAATTGGACGCGAGCACCCGGCGGCGCGGTACGGGAAGAGAAACGCTCCGCGGGCGACGTTTGTTCGGCTTCCCGAGAAACGTGACTGACGCCGCGTCCATGCCTCCTCTCCCCCAGGATTGGCCGTTCGACGACGGGGCCCCGCCCTCCAACCAGATCGTGGACGATTGGCTGAACCTGCTGAAGCTGAAGTTCAGAGAGGAGCCCGGCTGCTGCATCGCTGTCCACTGTGTGGCGGGCCTGGGGAGGTGGGTTCTTCAACCAATCCACACCAAGAACAACCTCTTTATCTGACGTCAAGTTCATGTCAGGTGTCTCCTGGCTTGAGTGCCAGCTCTATAAATAGAAACCACACACACACCCCAGGGAGGCTCTCTCATTTGTGTGTGCTCAGTGGAGTGTGAGGTTGATGTCAACACTCCTGAAGAGAACTCTCTGTGGTATACACACACACACACACACACACACACACTTGTCTTAACTCCTGGCTTTTATTGTGAAAGGGTGTGTGAAGGTTTTACGTTCACGCACGTCAACGGGCCGCCTGGACGTTCTCCGAGGCGGGACTCGGTTCTTCGTCTCCTCCCCGAAGAGACGGGGAACCGAGTGAAAAGGACGCCGTTCTCTCCCGCAGAGCTCCGGTTCTGGTGGCGCTCGCCCTCATCGAGTGCGGGATGAAGTACGAAGACGCCGTGCAGTTCATTCGACAGTAAGTGTCCGGTCTCTGTCGCCGCCGCGCACTTTCGCCGCCATCTGATTGGCCCGTGTCCTTCCCAGGAAGCGTCGAGGGGCCTTCAACAGCAAGCAGCTCTTCTACCTGGAAAAATATCGTCCAAAGATGCGCCTTCGCTTCAAAGATTCCAACGGCCATCGCAACAACTGCTGCATCCAGTAGAGCCTGACCCCGAGCCGCCGCCGCCATCTTGTCAACGTCCTTTTCTTTGGAAAGTAAAGTCAAGCCCTCCTTCAGATGACGAATATCAGTGGTGAGAACCGGGATTTAAAGATTCGGCCGCTCCGTTTACAACGCGCTCGCTAGAAAAGACGCCCCGCCCCCCTCGATTCAAGACGGCGTCCCGTCTGTCCGGACGCCGTCCTCCACGCCCCGGCGCTTCATCTCCAGATGCCTTACAGCCTCGCAGACCGGCGGCGGCGGCGCCCCTGGCATTCGGGAAAAGGTGTTTTGATTTTTCTACTCCAGAACAAAAAAAAAAACCATAAAAACAAAACGGTTGCCTTGGTCCGGAGCAGGAGACTCCGCCCCTTTAAGGCGGAGGAACGTCTTTACTTTACTTTACTCTTTGTTTACTAATTAACTGCCGTGTCAAAATGTGATCGACTCCATTTTAGTTTGTGTTCAAACTGGACTTCCAGCGTCTGCCATCTTTTGTAAGCCTTTTTATTTGATGTCCGTAACTTAAGACTTGGATACTTGATGATTTTATGTATTTGAAAATGTGTACTATTATTAGTTGGCTATTTATACTATCAATGGATGTGTGATTTAGTACCTTGAGCGACAAAGTTGTACCCGTTCACCAACCTGTGAGCGAACATTAAAATGATACACTGAAAAAGAAACCCGGCGAACTGGCCTTCTTTTCACCGAGGTAGTACCGCTTGTCGTAGTACTGTGGGGGAGGGGGGGGGTTAGAAGAAGTACCGCATCAACACGCACTGCTGTCAGGGAAGGCGCTAAATTACTTGATGCGCCGACACATGTCCGATACAAGAAGTTGTAGTACTGAAAGATACCGTAGAACAGCTTGACACGCTGCAGAGTAAGAGTACCATGATGCCTTGTGTAAGGATACATGGTACTGCAATGTAGTCCAATGTGTACCACGAACAGTTGCACCAACATTGTACTACTCTGCACTTCACTTGTGATACAAGAAGTAGTACAAAAAGACCGTGTGAAGGGGTACACAGAGTATATATGAAGTTATGCAGTGTTTTGGAACAGCACGATACTTCTCACAGCCAAAGTACCTTCATGCTTAGGACTACCTGGTGCTATAATGTGTACCACAATGGACCTTGAACATCCACACCGTGCAGTGAAGCTCTCCGTTGTAGTAGATTTGAGATGCACCAATACACTTGTGCCATGCAAGAAGTTTTAGTACCAAAAGACACTGCAAAGAAGTACATGAGTATATTTGAAGTTCTCTTGTAGTTCTGAACAGCTTGATACTCAGCAGAGTAAAGTACCATGATGCTTTGTGTCAGGCTACATGGTACTGCAATGTAGCATACTGTTTGCCACGCAGTACCTGGATAATGAGCCGTGTGCAGTGAAGTACTCAGTTGTACTACTCTGTACTTCACTTGTGATCGAAGAAGTAGTACAAGGTATGTATGAAGTTATGTAGTATTTTGGAACCGCTGATACTCCTCGCCAAAGTACCACGATGCCTTGTGTTGGACAACATGGCTCGACAAGGCGTACCGCAAAGTACCTCCTATTTCCGACTTCCTTTCTTGTATTTCTTACGGCTCTGGCGCCAAAATGGCCGTTGCCTCCTTTCCTGTTGGGGTTCGGGAAGCTGTGATGTCACAAGGGGCTCGGTGATGTCACGGTTGGAGAAGGAGGTGGAGGAGCTTTGAAGAACCCCGGATGAAAGTGAAGCCCACTATCTTCATTATTTTGTGTCCCAACAGGAAAACTGAGGGTTTAAGACCGATTGGTCGAGCGGTGACGTTTCCGTGGAGATGATAGCCGCCTCGCCAGCGGCGCCCCCTGCTGGACGCCTTTGTCAAACAGATGTCATTTCAGCAGATGAGCTGGAAATTTTAATCACCAGGAATTTAAAAAATATATATAAATATAGTTGGGGTTTTTTTTTTATTCAGGGAAAAAAAATATTGACACATGGGAAAAAAAAAAAAAAACATATAAAAAATACATGGAAACTTTAAAAGAAGTCAAATTAGAAAATAAAATTTAAAACAGAACTAAAACCGGAGCGTTGTCCTTGCAGAGGTGGTGAAAATGTGTTTATTTCCTCAGAACATGGCCGCCGTCCCGCCGGGCGCCAAAATAAATAAGTCAAACAAACCTGACGCCCCCCCTTCCCCCTTTTTTGCGCCCCCTTCTTCCGTCCTGCCCGTGGAGGGAGCGTCCACAGGGGGGCGCCACACCGCGGGGCCCAAAAACACTCGGGTAGGAAGGCGCGCGTCGCCATGGAGACACAGAGGCTTTTCCTGGTTAGTGGGAAACGGGCTGTTTGAAAATAAACAACGCAGACTTTTATTTTATTTCGAGGCAAAACCGAGGCGACGGAGAGAGGAACGTTCGTCGGGGCGCAGAGGACGCCGCCGCCGCCACGTGGAGACAGACGGAACTCCCCCCTCCGGGTACAGATGGTACGATCCCAACCCCTCAGAACGCGGCGGACGGGTGAATCCAGCAGGTAGTCTCCGGGGTCCCCCTCTGCTCCCCGCTCACATGTCGCTGGGGCCCTTCATGCTGGAGTCCTTGGCCGACACGGGCGACGCCACCATGGGCAGGACGCACTGCGACGGCTCGCAGTAGCCGCTGGGGCCGGCGGGGCCGGGGGGCCCGGGGACGCCGGGGGAGCCCGGGGCGCCGCGGGGGCCCCGGAGCCCGTCGCGGCCGTGGCTGCCGTACGCCGGCCGCCCGGCTTCACCTGGAACCGGGGAGACAGGCTGTTAAATATGCTCTGAGAGCCTGTTGAGACTATTATCAATAGTTTTTACAATCATTTTTATTATGATTAGAAATATTATCTATCAATATTTATGATCATATTTATGAGCGCTGACCTCCCGGGTTAATGTTATTTATTTTTAATATTAACCACTTTTACAATTATTTTCATTAATATTTGGAAATATTATCTATTGATATTTATGATCATTTATCATTCATCTTCACGGGTTCACCGTCACCCTGGAGACAGGCTGTGAAACGTGCTCTAGAAACCCGCTGTTCATTATCATTATTTTATTATTCATCATTTTTACAGTCGATTATATTATTTAGACATATTATCTAATGATAATTTATCATTTATCCTCCAGGTGAATGTTTAGACTGTTAAACATAATCTCAATAAACATAAACATAAGAATAATAATAATAACGGGCTCTAGAAGCCCGTTGTTATTGTGATTGTTATTCAGAAATATTATCTATTAATATTTATGATTATTTATAATTTATCCTCAAGGTGAACGCTGACCTCCTGTGTTCACTGTAAGCGTTATTTAGTTTTAAATTATTAATATTATTGTAATTTAGAAATGTGAATCATTTATTTCCAGATGATTATTTGTTCCTGACGTTGAACGCTGACCTCCAGGGTTCACGGTAACCATGGAGACAGAGTTTTAAACAAACTCTAGAAGCCCATTATTCGTATTACGAATACATTTTTTTTATATTTGGAAAAAATATCTACTTCCAGATTATCAATTTCTCTTCAAGGTGAACGTTGTCCGGGGTTCACCGTTACCATGGCGACAGGCTGGTGTCTCCAGAATCTCGTTATCTCAATTCTTTTTGAGTGATTTCGTATTCAATCGTTATTCATTTATTTGCAGCTGATTATTTATTCATTTTCAAGGTCAACGCCGGCCTCCCGGGTCCTCCCGTTACCATGGAGACAGGCTGCTAAACATGGCGTCACGAGAAGCCCATTCGTATCATGATCACGATGAGGTTTTTAGATCGTTTTTATGACCATTTAGAAATATCATTTATTTCTAAGACGATCATTTGTCGTAAAATGAACGTCGGCCTCCCGGGTTCACCTGTAACCATGGAAACAGGATGTGGAAAATGGCGCCTCCAAAAACCTTTTATTCTCGTTAATATTGTTTATTCTTTAAATGATTTGATTCATTCTAAAAAATATTATTTATTTCCACATAATTAGTTATTTATTTTTAAGGTGAACACCAGCCTCCCGAGTTCAGCTGTTGCCATGGAGACAGGCTGTGAAACATGGCGTCTCAAGAAGCCCATGATTATCATTATCATTATTCAGTGTTTAGATCGTTTTTATGACCATGTGGAAAAATGATTTCTTCCTAGATGATCATTTTTATTCGCATGAAGACGTCTCTATTTGTAGATGAGTGGTTGTTGATTTCTAAGGCGAACGCCAGGGTTGACTTGTAACCATGGAAACAGGCTGTCAAACATGGCGCCTCTCGACGCCTGTTCTTGTCATTCTTATTTCTTGTGAAAATAGTTTTTGTTACTTTGACTTAGAATTATTATTTATTTCCAGAAGATGTTTTTTTTTCTCGTGGTGAACGCCAGCCTCCCGGGTTCACCTGTTACCATGGAGACAGGCCGTGAAACACGGCGTCTCCAGAAGCCCGTCATGATCATGATAATCACTGTTGGACGATGATCTTTCTCATGAGATCTCATTTTTTCTCAGCTCACCCTGCAGGCCTGGAGCTCCGGGGTTTCCTTTGGGGCCCCTGGCCGTGGGGCCCCGGTCCCCTCTGTCACCTTGATCGCCTGGGGGGGGGGGGGGGGAGGCAGCTTTGCCCGCGGTGAAGGGAGAGGCAACCGGGCCCCCAAACCCGGCCCCCCCCCTTTGATTCCTTCCCGC
>CAAKHD010011005.1:7125-25492 GCA_901007705.1 Fistularia tabacaria | reverse complement strand
GGGGGGGGGGGGGGGTGGGGGGGTGGGTTGGGGGGGTTCTCCGCTGGAACAACTGAGGGCTGCTCAGATTCTGCTACTTTTCATCGAAATCTGATTTCTCTGACACCAGGGGCGACCCCAGCCAACCATCTGCCTCCATCTAACCTTCAGCCAATCATCTGCTTCTATCTAACCATCACCCAACCATCTGCCTTCATCTTCCCCTCAGCCAATCATCTGCTTCTATCTACGCCTCAGCCAATCATCTGCCTCCATATAGCCTAAGTGGGTGTAGGGTTTTTGGACCTCACCTTGTGTCCTTGTCGTCCAGGCTCTCCGGACTCTCCCTTCACTCCTTTGTGGCCCTGCGGGGAGGAGACATCAGGAGATGTTAGGAGACACCACGAGACATCGGGAGACATCAGGAGATGTCGGCGTGCAGAAAAGCAACCCTTGAAGATGCGGCGATGTCCTTGCTCACCTTCATCCCCGGGAGTCCCGAGTGTCCCGTCAGCCCGGCAGGGCAGGCGTTTGGACACTGGAAGACACAACAGCCTATCTGAGGTCATGAAGAGCCCCGACCCCGGAGGAACCCCGGACCCACAAGAGCAAGATGGCCCCATTAGCTTGATTTCAATGCAGGTAAGAGCAGGCGGCGGGATTTGCCAACACGCCATTTACGGCGAAATGTGGCGGACGCAGATGATTGTTAGTCTTGATTGGACTCACGGACTCTTAATGGATCTTCTGCGGGTTCAAACTCACCAGGTCCTCGCCCTGGTAAACCCCTGGAGGCCCCTGGAACACAGAGCACAGGAGACCTCGGTGGGGAGAGGAAGGTCCAGGAGGAAGGGACGCCTCTTATACCGCCACCCCTTTCTGAGGTTGCCCTTACCTTCATCCATCCTCCCTTGCCTTCATCCACCCATCCCTTATCTTTGTCCACCCTCCCTTACCTTCATCCTCCTTAACCTTCATCCATCCTCCCTTGCCTTCATCCACCATCCCTTATCTTTGTCCACCCTCCCTTACCTTCATCCTCCTTAACCTTCATCCATCCTCCCTTACCTTCATTTACCCTTATTTTAAGCCACTTACGCTTATCTTCATCCACCCTCCCTTACCTTTATACATCCGTCCTTTGAGGTGTCTTTCTTGGAAACATCTGGCAGGAACACGAAACTAACGCTAACCTGAATGCTAATGTCTTTCTGGGTTAAACAGGACTCACTCATTGGACGCCTAAATTGTCATGGTGGACAGTTGGCCCCCACCCCGTTGGTGCCCATCTACCATTAGCGTGTTTGAAGGAGGTACCTACCCGAGGCCCAGCGGCGCCGGGGGAGCCCACCTGGCCCCGCTTGCCTCTCGCCCCCTGTAAGGGACAGAGAACCCCATAAGCGTTACGAGGGAACTCGAGCAGGTCTTTCGCCCAAACGGGCGCTCAAAGGACTAAACCAAGGAGGGGACTCACAGGGGTGCCGACTTTTCCAAGTTCCCCTGGAAGACCGTCCGTTCCTGGGATTCCCTGGAAGACAGGAGGATAGTCTCAGCTTTTTACAATCTGTCGGGACAAAAGGGCCTTCAGGGTCGGTCTACTGCGAAGGCGGTCCTGGAGGTCCTGGGATCGACGTCGGATCACCAGCAGGTGAACCAGGAAGTAGAGGTCAGGTACTCACGTCCAGCCCGTCGGGTCCAACGCCCTGCGGGGAGAGAGAGGGTGCGGGTCAGACTCCGGAAACAACATGCTAATAAAAGCTAAGTCCAGCCGGCTGAGGAGCATCTGCACTTACGGGCTCTCCAGGGGGTCCTTGAGCTCCAGGGTCGCCCTGGAAACGGGCAGAAGAAGGAGATGTGACGGGGGTCGACAGAGGAAACAAGGTGGCGTCTGTCACTCATGAATAAACAAGCCCCGCCCCCTCGGCGCTCACCTTCGGGCCCGTCACGCCGCCTGGACCCGGGTCTCCAGGAGGTCCCACCGGCCCCTGCCGACCAAATCAAAGGTGAGTTAGCGCTCGTCGCCGTGGTGATGCCACGTGACGTCACATGACCTCGGCCCCAACGTCCCCAGTCCCGGGGTTGCACCGCAGGACGTAGCCACCGGGGGCAGTGTGGAGGAGGAGCAGGATGTCCTCCTGACCTCCTGACCTCACTGTTGTCTCCTCCCTCTGACATCATTTGATGACATCAGCAGGTCATATGACCAGGTGGAGGTGAGGCCACACCAACGCTTGGAACGGCATGAGCGGCGAGAGGACCTGAAGGAACAAAATGAAGCACGGACAGGTACAAGCAGAACCTGCAGGGACAAGGAGAACCTGCTGAGACAAGGAGAAACTCCAGGAACAAGGAGAACCTGCAGGGACAAGGAGAAACTCCAGGAAGAGAAGAAGAACCGGCAGGAACAGCAGGAGGACCTGCAGGAACCACAGCTGCAAACAGTGATTTAATCAAGTGAATCACTGGCATGAACTTTCAGAGGATGAGGAACCCTGGCTTCATCCTCACCTGACCTTCATCATCATCAACCTTCATCCTCACCTGACCTTCATTACCATCAACCTTCATCCTCATCAGCCTTCATTTTCACTGACCTTCATCTTCAATGACCTTCATTGTCATCAACCTTCATCTTCATCAACCTTCATCCTCACCTGACCTTCATCTTCACTGACCTCCATCCTGATCAACCTTCATTGTCATCAACCTTCATCTTCATCATCCTCCAACCTTTTATCTCCACCGAAACCTGTTTTTTCTGCTTCTGTGTCCAACCTTCTGGACACACAGCGACTCCTGTTCCTCCTCCACCTCCACCTTCTCCACCTCCACCTCCCCTCCACCTTCTTCTTTCTCCTCACAAAACCCTCCCTGTCCCAGCAGAAGCCTCTCCAGACAGAGATGCATTCAAGGACCTTGTGTTCCTTCCCCTCCTCCTCTGCTCCGCCAAAACAAACCGCTGTGGTCGGACTCCAGCTGTACCTCCTCCGTGGCGTCCACCAATCAGAGCCCGGCGCCCCCCCTAAAACCCCGCGGCCTCGGCCAATGGGAGCCCGGCGCGCCCCCACTCACGTCGGCGCCCGGAAGCCCAGGCGCTCCGGGGGCTCCGTCCCCTCCGTTTTCACCGTCGGGCCCCTGGAAGACACAAGGAGGACATCTGGGTCAGGTTCCCGGCCCACTGAGGCCCGGAAGACCCAGAAGACCCCGGAGGTGGACTCACCGGTCCTCCGTCCACGGTGGCGTCCTCGCCTCGGTCCCCCTGCAGAGGAGACACAAGGATGAAGATCTGAGAAGATCGCTTTTCTAAAACCCGTTGAGATTCCTCTTTTCATCTGGAGAAACGCTGAGTCACTGAAGGCGACTTTCAGAAAAGACCGTCTTTCAAGGGCTCGGAGAAGAAGTCTCCAAAGTCTTTGAGGTTTTCATGTTTGAGGTCACCTCGAAAAGCCTTAAATCCGGAGAAAAGTCATCTTTCAATCAAAAGACCGACAAGGGATCTTCAAACTTTTTGACATGTTTATATCTTGAGTCATCTCGAGATAAACATTGGAGGATTTTGAAAGGAACCTTCAAAAAGGGGTTTGGATTTCTTTTTTCTTCTCAGGATCCTTGAAAGCCCCTGAAAGCAGGAGGTGATCGTTGAAGCCACCTTTGAAAAAGAGCAGCAACGTCTGCCAGGGTTTCTTTCAGTGGATTTGAAACTTTTCTCTGGTTTTTCAAGATTCATCTTGAAAAAAAAAAACCTGAAAGCCGGAGAAAATCACTTTCCCAAGAAAGACCAACATCTCCAAGGGTTTGGTTTTTCTTGGACGTGGATTTCATCCCTGGGAAGAAAAAAACCCATCTCCATGTTGGAGAAGCCCTTCCTGTCAATCATCTCTCCAGAAAGGGTCACCAGGTTTGGAGTTTTTGGTTCTGGAATCTCCTTTTTCTGATGGGAAAACAGGATCGAGGCGAAGGAGGAGGCGGGACTCACGTCGATGCCGTCGACACCCGGCACGCCGGCCACTCCGGGGGGCCCCGGGGGGCCCCGGGGGCCCGTCGGCCCCCTCTGCACAAACACAAACCATCAGTAAATAAACAATAATCAGCGCCGGTTAAAAAGGGGGTTTTCACAAGCTTCGGAGAAGGTCCGGCGCGGCGGGACCACCTTCTCCAGGGTCTCCCTGCTCGGGTTCTCGGCAAACAATCCACCTGGAAATATGGGGGGCGATGGGGCGCTTCACACAGAACCCCCTTTGTCTCACACACACACACACACACACACACACACACACACACACGGGCGTGGTGATGGTTTCCAGCTGTGCTCCCGGCCGATGGAGACGCTTTGAGAAAGTGGAGATGAAAACAAGGAGGCTTCGGAGAGCCAGAGCCACGGTAGGAGAACCCTGAGGGCCCCCAGACAACATCTCACCGCAGTCCACAGAAAAAATACACTTTGCTCATTATTTATATCCTTTTTTGAATCTATTTCTGTCCTTTATTTATTTACATTTTTTGCTCTCAAGTTAAACTCCATTCTTTTAGCCCTCAGCGTTGATTCCGTTTGACTTTATCTATTTGCGACTCCTTCTGCTCTTCAGCTCGTCACCGGCCCGTCCTGACGCGTCTCGTTTCCCCGACCGTCTCGGCGGAAAACCAGAAAGCGAAGGGCTGCGTTTGGCGAAGCGGCTGCTCCCGCGCGCTAAGAGCCTTCGACTGATCCCTTCAAGAATGCCGGCCGGGGGGTCGCGGGCTCCCCGCGGTTGACGAAGGGCGAATTTTCGCGGTCGGATTTTTTAGTTTTTTTCGTCGGCGCTCCTCACCTGTGCCGAGCAAATCAGCGCCATCTGCAGCAGGAGCGCCAGCAGGGGCCGGCGGAAGCTTCCGGAGAGCGCCATGGGTCGCGAGGAGGTGCCGAGGGAACTCCACCTGCCCCTGGACGGCCGGAGGAGAGTGCTGCCTGCTCCGGAGGGGCCGCAGCTCTGCAGGCTGGGAGGAGGAGGAGGAAGAGGAGGAGGAGGAGGAGGAGGCGTTCTGCATGCTTCAAGATGGAGAACAGGTCCACCTCCGGATCTTCATCGCCGCTCACTGACGGATTGGTCAGTTTTTATTTCTGGTCGACGCATCAGCGAAGATGCAGTTCAGACGATGTCGTGAAAGCAGTGCTTCTTTTCCGCCTCTCCTGTTTTACAGCGTTGGTTTTAAGCTCTCCGTGAATCACCACGGACAACTTCGCAAAGAGAAAACGTTGACGCGCGTTTTTTTCATGTTCTTTGAAGACCTGAAACTGAAGATAGGGTTTGAACTGGGACAAAGAAGTGCATTTTTTCCAGATCTTCTGGTCGTTCATTCCATCGCTGAACCCCGGGAACATTTCACGACACTTCTGGCTTGAGCACGTTCAAAGAGAAATGAAATTGAATTAAACCTGATCAATAAATTAGCAAAAATAAAATAGAAATTCTGAATAAATGAAATAAACAATTTTCTCTTCATTTGAAAAAGCATGAAACACAGTTTGGGATTTTGTTGTTTATTACTTCATAAAGAATGTCTAACATCTTAACATTTATAATATCACTGAGTTTCAAGGTTTTATTTGGTATAAATAAGTGACCGGTCGCTGGGAGGCATCCAGAGAGACACCGGGCCATTCACCTGGACCGGGTGAACGTTGGACGGTGAAGAAGTTCTTGTCCAAATCTTCTCGTCGTGGCACCCGGACTTGAACTTCCTCACTTGAAGACGTTTCAGCCCCTCATCCCAGAGGCGTCTTCGGTTCATTCAAGTCCGGTTGCCACGACATGAAAGGTTTCCGCAAGAATTCACCGTGACCCGGACGACTGAGAACCTCCGCAGAGGGTGAAGAAGGTCTCACGAAGCAGGTGTGGAGGTGGAAGCGGGTGCGTTTCCTCCGGTTGACCACTCGAGGATGTTAGGTTTACCAGTCCGCTCAGAACCATGGAAATGGGTCTTCTTCTGCTGCTGCTGTTCTCCTGCAGTTCTTGCAGGTTCTTCATGTTCCTGCAGGTTCTCCGTGTGCGGTACCATGAAGATCAGCCGCTATTCTCCGCTCCGCTAGGGGGCGGCAGAGAGCACCGCCCGGTGTTTCACCGGCCCGCGAAGAAGACGCAGACCGGATGTTTGTCGGGCGCGGAAGAGGAGGCGCCGTTTTCAACCGAGCCCGTTAACGGCTGTTGTCCCGACGACGCGGCCGGGCTCCCTGGACGACGAAACACCGCGAGCACGGCGACGGAACCGTTTCCCCGGCGAACACCGTGAGAGGAAGAAGGGTAACAGCCCGGGCGGCGGGCGGGTAGCAACGATGCTAACCGCTAGCAACGATGATAGCCGCTAGCGTTCTTTAATGATGCTAGCGGTTCAATAAGTGGCGAAATTCAACCCGAGCTTCTTAAAACGCGTCCTTTCGAGCTTTTTTTTTGATTAACACGAAGTCAGGAGTATTTCATTAACGGACACAGTTTATTTTACTTTTTTTTTTTTCCCTCGTTGCGTTTTATACTTCTTTTCTAAAAACAAAGAAACTCGGATGCCGTGACAGCGTTCATGAACGCCGCGCCTGCGCAGAAGGACGCGGCTTCCCGAGCCGGAGACCTCCTTTTTATGTCCTCCTCATTTCTTAATTTTCGGTCATTATTCGGCGTTTTATTCCTATTTTAAAGCAATGCTATTCATGTATTCATGACACGTTGAGTTAGCCTTTGCGCTAATCTGTTCGATGGTGTTTAGACACTTTTAATTAGCATTTAATTGAGATCTAAGTGTTGGTGCAACTGTTCTCCAAAACATTGTCATTTTCCAAAATTCATGCAAGAAGGAAGTTTGTTTTTCCGTATTTTTCAGTCGTCACTGAAAATCTGACTATTTAGGGTTCATTTAGATGTTTCAGAACCAACCCCAAGTGGAAATTGATCAACATTGTGGCTTTTGCACAGCGACCGTTGACTTTGCCCGTGTGTTTGGTTCTCCTCAGACCTGGAAGCCATGGACGGCCTGGAGTTCTCCGAGGAGGAGATCGAGCAGCAGCTGGTCCTGCTGGGCTACAGGAACATCCCCAGGCAGCGGCTGCACGAGTTCAAACGAGGTCCCACGGCTGCCGCCGCCGCAGGAAACTTTATTCTATTAAACAGTCATTAAATAGAGGGAAAAAAATGCAATAGCATTATATTGAAGGTCAAGAGGCGTTAAAAATGTAAGAAAAAAAACCTTATTTGAAATTAATTCTCATCGAGCCATAGAAAGGCCTAATCATTTGGATTGGAAAACTTCCATTGTTGAGTTTGAGCAAAAAGGAAACAAATAAATTAAATTAAATCATAATAATTATTTTAAATAATTAAAGAAAAAAAAATTGAATAATTAAAGTAATGAATGATAATGATAAAAAATAGGAACAAATAAGCCTGCATTGATAGTCACACACCAGTTTAAAGGGGTTGTCATAGGTTCAAATCTGCTCCTGTGCCACATCTTCCACATTGAGGTTGGACACATTCAGTTTGCTCTAAAGTGGCATTAAAAGCATGAAATGAGGTGAGCCGGAGGCCTGGTGCTGGTCCACCACCTTCTCCAGGGTCTCCCCGCCTGGGTTCCTCATCCCTCCTCATCCACGCTTCAGAAGCCGGATGATTGACGGCCGCCAAGCCCCGCCCCCTCGGCCCAGCGACCGACATACTTCCTGTTTGCGTGTGTCTGCTGGATTCTTCCAGATCTGGATGAGCTGATCCGCCGCGGCTGCTGGCGGAGCCCGCCCCCCCCCCCCCCCCCCCCCCCCCCCCCCCCCCGGCGCCCCCCCCGAGCCGAGCCCCCCCGCCGTCACCAAGGAGATCCGTGAGAGCCCCCGTTTTCCTCCTCGTCTCGTTTTTTATTTTTTATTATTTTCGAGCGTTGAACGCCCCGCGTGGCGTTCACAGACTAAGCTCCGCGTCCCCCCCGCGCAGTGGTTGGCCCCGCCGCCGGCTTCTTCCTGCACGCCCGCGACGCCGAGACGCCGGTGAGCGCGACGCCCGCCGACCAGAAGATCCAGGAGCGGATCGGCGGGTTCGACGGGCGGCTCTCCGCCCGGGAGCCCCACCGGCGACCCGCCGACCCGTACGCCCGGCACTCGGTGGCCCTGGGTGGGGAGCCGGCCCCCGGGGCCTCCCTGGACCCCTCGCCCCCGGACCGGCGCCTGGTCAGGAGGAAAGTCCTCAGGTGGGTCCGGACGCTCGCTCCATCCCCGACCGAGGTGGGCTTTCCGCCTCCTCATTGGTTGAAAGAACTTCTATTTTGGGGCCCCCAGGAAACACGAGGGCCGCTCGCTGGTGTGCGACGAATCCTTCTACAGCAGCGACTCAGGTAGGCCCGGCTCCTTCTGCTCCCTCTGCTCGCCTCCGGCTCTTTCTAGAAGCTCCCGGTTGGAAGTGAGGAGGCCAGGCGTCTGATTGGACGCCCTGGGTCACGTGACCCGGCCGGCGGGGAGCGGGCGCAGTTCCCCCGGTGGACAGCGGGCGGCGGCGGCTAATCCTCTTAGCGGCGGGCGGACGGGCGGGCAGGATGTACGGGCCTCCGCCGGACGAGGACCAGGAAGACGACGTCCTCGACTCCTCCTTCTGGTCCGATGGAGACACTCAGGAGGACCAAGAAGAGGAGGAGGAGGAGGAGGTGGAGAGAGCCTTTGGGGGCCTCAGCGCCCTCCACCCTCTGGAGGAGCAGGACGACGACCGGGACAGACCGCCGACCCCCGGGTGTGGAACCTACAGAGCCGAGGAGGTCCACGGAGGAGAAGGCCCGGAGGAGGAGGAGGAGTCTGAGCTGGAAGAGCAGGCGGCGCTCAGGCAGGACCATGAAGAGGAAGTGTCTCGCTGTGGGAGACGGACAGAAGAGGAGGAGGACCTTCAGGAGGAGGAGGGGGATCTCCAACACCTGGACGGGGAGACTCCTCGGCCCCGTCAGTATGGTGGAGCTCCTGGGTCGGGGCTCGCTGGAGGTCGCCGTGGTTACCGGACAGATTCCCCCAATCGGATTTAGAAAAAAGAAAAAAAGTCTTCAAAAATGTGTTTCAGACGAGGAGAAATGAATTCACAGCGTTTTCATGTTTGAAAACAAGGTGGAAAATGAAAGGAAGCCTTTGTTTGAAAGAGAATCGACCCAAACAATCCAAAGAATCGAATGAGCTTGAAACCACCTGAAGGTCTCCGAGCTTCACCTTCTGTTGAAGAAGTTGAAAAGACAGGAAATGAAATCAAATATCAGGGAGTGATTTTTCAGAACAGATTTGACTCCAAAATCAGTTCCAACAAATCGTCGTTTATTTTTGCACCTTTTTCAACCAGAAAAGATCAACACACCCTTTTCGACGTTTAGACGGACAGTTTGTTTATTCAGTGTGTGTGTGTGTGTGTGTGTGTGCGTGTGTGTGTGTGTGTGTGTTCCAGAGTGCACCCCCGTCCGTCTGGACGAGTGTCTGGACGACCTCCACCTCTCCGCCGAGCCCGACTCTCACTCGGACTCTGAGAGCGACGGCGGCGGCGGCGGCAGCATCGTGAGCTCGTCCTCCTGCGGTGGCGCCATGGTGGGTTCACCCCCCCCAACCCTTAACGTGTTCTTACCGTGTTATTCATATGTTTTACATCAGTTATTACATGCAAGTGTGACATTAGTCTTATTTGTGTTATTGCGTGTTATTAGTGTGTTATTAGTGTGTTACTGCATGTTAGATTTGTTATTGCATGTTATTGGTGTGTTATTACCTGTTTGATGTGATTGTGTGTTATTAGTGTGTTATTACATGTGGCTAATGTGTTTTACAATGTGCTAACAACATGCTATTAATGTCTTTGTTTATGTCATCTCTGTGTTATGCATGTTTTTGATGCATGTTGTTTTATGACATGTTTCTAATGCGTGATTACATGTTGCTATTGTGTTATTACATGTTATTATTGTGTTATAATGTATTAATAACATGTTATTACCTTTTGTTTACATGTGATTACATGCTAACGTGTTGACGTCATGTTTTATTACATGCTACCAATGTGTTGTAAGCATGCTATAACATGTTAGTGTTATAACATGTTGTAAACATGTAATTTCATGTTTGTCTTCGTGACACATTAATGTGTTATAACGTGTTATAAATCCGGTAATAATATATTAATGTGAAATTAAATATTATAAATGTGTGACCTGTCGCTGAGTTCACATGTTATTAATGTGTAATAACAATGTTATTGTTTTACTATTCATTTTAACATGTTACTCCTGTGTTATGACATGTTATTACACATTTTTACATGTTACTCCTGTGTTATTACACGTTACAACTGTTATTTATGACATGTTATAACACGTTACTCCTGTGTTATTACATGTTATAACTGTCTCCTCCTCTGTGGTTTATCGTTGGTCTTCAGACTCGGACACGGAGTGCCGGAGAGCTGCGAGCCGACCCTCCCTTGTGTAAGTCCTGGACTGTGTCCTGACATGTTATTACACGTTACTCCTGTGTTATTACGTGTCAGTACACGTTACTCCTGCGTGGTCCTCCGGCTGGCTGAGAAGGTCCAGGTCCTCAGCGTTGCTCCTGTGTGTTGCAGACATGCGTCCGGCGCCGAGCCGTCGGATCCTGAAGAAGTCGGACCCGGTGTCCTTGTGAGGAAACCCGCCGGCCGCCGGCCGCCGCGGGAAACTCCTCCCCACTGACGCCTGTGGGTCTCCTCAGGTACTTCCAGTACAAGCGGCTGTGGGAGATGTTCAAAGCTCCAGGAGAAGGAGATCACCGGGAGCTCCGGCGCCAGATCAGGGTAGACGCCGCCGACGGCTGAGAAGCTCCTCCTCCTCCTCCTCCCGCACCTTCATGACTTCTGCTCTGTTCTTCTGCAGGAACGTCTGGCCCAGCAGCCGCCGACGGTGAGCCTCAAACACACACACACACACACACACACACACACGTGGAGGGCAGAAGGTCAGAAGGTCAGAAGGTGGGTTTGTGTTGCAGTTCAGAGGCGGCAGGGCGGCGCCGCCCGACACCCACCTGGTTCCTACTGAGAAGAAACGCTCAGCGCTGAGATGGAGGCTCCACACACATGAATGATGATGATGATGCTCACCACCACCACTGATGATGGACATCTGTGAGGAACACCAGGAGGAGGAGCAGGAAGAAGAAGAGGAGGGTAGATATGATGGAGGAGGAGGAGGAGGTGGAGATGATGGAGGAGGAGGTTGAAGCTGCAGCTTCATTGGTTCCAACAGGTGGAAAAAGATCAGCTTGAAGTTTCACACAAACGAATCTTTCACTTCCAGACTTTGAACTTTCCTGGTTTTAAAACATTGAATAATGTAAATATTCGAAGATTCTCATCTTCTTCAAAGTTCTTCATCATTTTTCAGTTTCAACTCTGAAAGATGTTTTGCAGGTTCAGAATCTGAATCAGACGTTGAAACCTCAGGTTCGTCCAAACCTCGTTTTCTCCAAAACATCAAACCGAGACATTTTCTTTCTTCCGTCAGGGGTTTTATTTCCAACAATAAATCCATCAAAGAAGAAATGATTTGCTTTTAGAAACCATGAAATCTCTTCAATATTTTTATTATTAACTTCATTGAAGCAGCTGATAAAAAAAGGAAATCTTATTTTAAATATTAGCGATGTTTTTCTCCTGAATTTTTTTTTTTTTTTTTTTTTTAAGGTCAATTCATTTCATTTTTTAACTGATTTGGTTCAAAAATCAGATCCAACAAAATGTAATAATTTGGAATTTATTAACTTTTTACGCCAACTGAATTTTTTCAACATATTTTCAATGTTTTAGACAAATATTTTCAAAGGTTTTTTCTGAATTTTTTTTATATATACATCTTTTTCTATTTAATACAATCTCTATATATTATACGGTTAATATATATATTTACCTATTTTCAATATATATTTTATATAATTCATGTCTAAATGTAATTTCAAAAATCTTTGAAAATGTTTTTCGACAAACATTAAAAAACATTTCATAAAAATATTTGACTGGTGAAAAAAGTTTATTGTAAAATATTACATTTTGTCAGACCTGATTTTTGAACCAAATCAGTCACACACACACACACACATATATATATATATATATATATATATATATATTGATCACTTATATTTTATTGAAATTATATTCTGGAAAAACATTTTTTTTTTCCATTTCCTGTTTTTGGTTCATTGATATTTCAAACCAGATTTTTTGGGGGCAATTTTGAATTTTGATCTTGAAGTAAATTTTTATTTTTGTATAAAGATTTTCGAGGTTGTGTTTTGTTTAAAAATTCCGGTCAAATAATTTTTAAACATTTCCTTTTTCACACTAAAAAGAAAATCTCGTGAAATGTTTTCGATAAAAAAAATGTTCAGAAAGCACTGATACATTTTTATATTTCTATTTTCGATTGTTTTAAAAGCCTAATTCTATTCGATAATTATAATCATAATGATAATAATAAAAACCAAAAACCCCAACCAAAAGTTAAGATTAAAATAAGTTTAACATTTTTGTCAATTTGACACATTTAAAACAAATCTTATTGCTTTGTCAAAAAAATGCAAAATATTTTACTGCATTTTTTCATCTTTCTAAAACACATTTATATTCTTAAATATATATTTGGAAATTTTAAAGCATCGAGCTGAGTTCTCTGACGGTTGCCATGGTTACTGGCCAGTTTCTCTTAACCAGGATTTGAGAAGATTTAGAAAAAGAAAATGAAAAAGATCTCATTTTTCAAACTGAAGTGAAATTAATCCAAACAATTTCAAACTTTTGCATCTTTAATTTTCTCAAACAAAGTCAAAATGAAATAAAGTCGTTTTATTTTTTCATTGAAAATGTTTCAGGAATAGATTTTACAAACAAAAAAATATCCCAGTTCAGTCGGTTTTGTGTTTTTTTTCTGGGATTTTTTAACGTTTTTAAAATGACTCGGCCGATTCGTTCAAGAAAACGCCGACGAGCTCCAAGAGGAGAAAAGCTCCAGTCGTGTCTGAGAAGATCCAGGACGGTGAGACGAACAGCTGGAGACCCACTGAGATCTGAGGAGGCTTCAAGCGGCAGCTTGGTCTTCGTGAAGGACGCGGAGCAGCTCCTCCTGGACCTTCTCCTCCGAGGACCGGTTTCTCCAGCAGGACGATGCTCTGCACGGCACAGCAAATCAGAAAAATTCAAAATTTGCAGCGGCCTTTTACATTCTTTACACAGCTGAATATTTATTTGATAAATACATATATATATAATTTTTTGTTTGTTCATTGAAATAAAAAGTTGAGACATGGATTATTTCAGCATGCAGTGAAGTATAATTTCATTTAAAAAAGTGAAAGATTTTCAAGTATATACATTGATTTATGTCATTTAAAAAACTCAGGAATTTAAGGACTTATTTTTGAAAAATAAAATATTTAGAAAAGGGACAAATTTGCAGCGGTCTTTTCTTTCTGCAGCTGAATGTTACTTAAATATATATATTTTTGGTTGTTTTTTCATTTGAAATCCAACTTTGACAGATTGACTTGTATTTGCCTCATGAAATAAATTTTAATTTTACATTGTTATTTTTCTAATTTCAAGTATCCATATACACATCGATATAGGTAATTAAAAAAACTTTTTCAGGAATTTCATTTTAGGACTTATTTTCGGCAAATCAGAAAAATTCAAAATTTGCAGCGGTCTTATACATTCTTTCAAAAAAAAATATATATATATATATATATATATATATATGGCGTTTTTTTTCAAAAATTTGAACTTTTTGAGGAATGTGATTTTAAGGACTTTTATTTTTGACAAATCCGAAAAATTCAAAATTTTTTACATAGCTGAAATATAAAAAATTGAAATTCAAATTTGACAGATGCAGTTGTATGTGTAGCATGTAATAAACTAATTCCATAAAAAAAAAATGAACATTTTTTCTAGCACATACACATCTATAAATGTAATTTTAAAAAAAAACAGGAATTTTATTTCAGATATTATTTTGGGCAAATAAGAAAAATAAAAAATTTGCAGCGGTCTCTTACATTCTTTCCGCAGCTTAATGATACTGAAAATATATACTTTTTTTTTTTTTTATTAAAATTGGACAGATTTAGTTGTAAGTGTTAATTTTATTATTATTATACTATATATTATATTATATTATATATTATATTTATTATATTTTTATTATTTAAAAAAATTCAAGTATACATATACACATCTATATATTGCATTGAAAAAAACTTTTTTCAGGAATTTTATTTTCAGGAAATCTGAAAAATTCAAAATTTACAGCAGTCTGTTACATTTCTTCCGAAAACATGAATTGTATATTTATACATATCATATATATGACTTGCCAAAAATGTAGTTGTATGTGCAGCATGCAATGAATTATCATTTTATCTAAAAACATTTTTTTTCCAGTATATTCATACACATCGATATTTGTAATTTAAAAAAAAATGAAATTCAAGAATTTAATTTAGGGGAAATTTTTGAAAAATCAGAAAAAAAATTAAATTGTAACGGTCTTTACATTTTTTCCACAGCTTAATACTACTCATATATACATATATATATTTTTATATATATATATATTTTTTTGTAATATATACATTTACATATTTTTTTTCATTAACATTTGACTGATTTAGTTTTATGCACAGAATACAAAAAAACTGAAATTTTATTTTTAAAACAATTATAAAAAAATTTCAAGTGTTCAAGGGCGACTCGGCGGTGCAGTGGTTTCTGTTTCAGCCTCACCCCACAGAGGACCCTGGTTCAATTCCGACAGGAGATATTTCTGCGTGGAGTTTGCATGTTGTCCCCGAGTCTGTAAGGTTTTCTTCTCACAATCCAAAAACACACAGGAGGTTAATTGGGAAAAATTACCCCGAATGAATGAATGTTGTCGTTTTTTTTCCGCAGTTAAATATTACTTATATATACAATTATATATTTTTATAGGTATTTCTTTAATTTAAAATCAAAATTTGACAGATGTAGTCGTATGTGCAGCATACAAAAAATAATAGTAATTTTATTTTAAAAAGAGATTTTTTTTCTGGTATAGATATACACATCAATACATGTAATTAAAAATTAAAACAGCTATACACATCTATACATGTAATTAAAAAAAATTCTAGTGTGTGTTTATATATATATACATATACACACACACATAGATATATGTAATTTTTAAAAAAAAATGTGGAATTTTATTGAAGATTTTTTTTTTGGCAAATCAGAAAATTTAAAAAAATGTTATCCCTCTTTTACATTTTTTCCTCAGCTGAACATTACTCAAAAAATATAAGTGGTTTATTTTTTTCTGAAATTTGAAATTAAAATTTGACAGATTTAGTTGTATGTGCATCATGATATAAACTGTAATTTTATTAAAAGTATACATGTACACATCTATATATGTAATCTGAAAAAAAAAAACTTTTCAGGAATTTAATTTTAGGACTTTTATTTTTGGCAAATCAGGAAGATTTAACATTTTCAGTGATGTTTTTCAGCAGCTAAATATTGCTTATATATACATATATATGTTTTTTTTATTTAAAATTAAAATTTGACAGATGCAGTGGTATGCGCAGCATGCAAAAAAAGTATGTTTTTTTAAAAAAAAGAAACTTTTTCTAGGATACACATACACATCTATGTATGTGATTAAAAAAAAAGTTTTTTTTAGCAATTTAAGGGCTTTTATTTTTTTTATTTTTTATTTTTGGCAAATCAGGAAAATAAAGAAAAATTCCGGTAGTCTTTTACATTTTTTTACAGCTGAAAAATGACATATATATATTTGGGTTGTTTTTTATACATTTTACATTTACGGACTAAGTTGTATTTGCAGCATGCAATAAATTATCATTTTACTTTTTTTTTTTCTAGTGTATATATAAATATATATATATAAATATATATATAAATATATATATATATATATATATATATACACACACACATTGATATATGGTTTTAGAAAAAAAAATCTGGAATTTTATTGAAGAAAAAAAGTTTGGCAAATCAAAAATTTTTTTACATTTTTTTTTTCTACAGCTGAATATTTCTCCAATATATATTTGGGTTATTTTTTTTCTAAAATTTGAAATTAAAATTTGACAGATTTAGTTGTCTATGCATCATGATATAAACTTAATTTTATTTTTTCTAAAAAAGCACAACTATACATATACACATCTAGAAATGCAATTTAAAAAAAACTTTTTTCAGGAATTTGATTTTAGGAATTCTATATTTGTATAATCAGAAAAATTTCAAAAATTTTCACCGGTCTTTTAAGTTTTCTTGCTGAATATTACTTTTTTCATATTTTTTAAAAATGTGAAATTTACGGATGTAGTCGTATGTGCAGCATGCAATAAATTATCACTTTATTTTATTTTTCTTTCTAGTATACATCTACACATCAACATGTGCAATAAAAAAAAAACTTTTTTTAGAGAATTTAATTTTAGGACTTTTATTTTCAGAATTAGAAAAATTCAAAATTTGTAGCAGTCATTTACATTTCTTCCGCAGCTGAATATTATTTTATAGATATATCAAAATACCCCTAATGTATATATATATATATATATATATATATATATATATATTCGGGGGCATTCTTAAAAATAATGAAATACATTTTGACAGCTTTTGTTTTGTCTCTATATTTTAATGTAATAAAAAAAATGAGGTATTGAATTTAAGGACTTTTATTTTCTCCCATTTCCTCTGAAGATCTCCTTCCTGCACTGCTGGATGTTTCCACGGCAACAGCATTGTTTATTGTTTTCCCCCCGTCGTTGCCTCCTGAGTGGCGGCTGCAGACGGAGATGATTCTGGGATCTCCTCCTCCTCAGGTCCTTCCTGCGGGCAATGTTCAAACCTGGAGGAGGAGGTTTCTTCTCCAGGAACATCTGGTCCCCCGTTGACCACACACACACACACACACACACACACACACACACACACACACAGGTGAGTGTGTGCGCAGGTCTAGGGCAGGTCCGAGTAGGGCAGCCTGAAGGGGTGGAGGGCGGAGAAGCGCTGGTCGTGCCACAGCAGTTTGTCCTCCAGGAAGCCGAGCGTGGGCAGCGTGAGGACCACCGTCTGGTGCTTCAGCATGCTGTGGACGTTCAGACCTGCCGGGGGTTCACAGACACGTCAGCCGACGCCCGTCGGCGAGCGGCGGGCGGACGCCGGCGAGCACTGACCCACGGCCGGGATGACGTTGACGGTCTTGAGCGCGGCGGTGGCCTGCAGGAGGTTCTCGGGAAGCTCCTCCCCTCTGGAAGCAAAGCGGAGGAGAAGAAGCTGAAGCGGGCGGTCCGGTCCGGTCCGGTCCGGGATCTACCGGACGGACGGGAGGTCGGATACCCACACGTCCACCAGCAGCACCGACTCGCCCCACTGCTTCTGCCGGAACACGTCCAGAAGGTACTGGGGGTCGGGGGTCGGGACCTTCAGGGACTCCACCAGGTGAAGGTCCTCCTGCCAGCCATACACAACACGACACACGTTTAGTCTTCAACACACACACACACACACACACACACACACACACACACACACACACACACACACACACACACACACACACTGCTGCAGAGTGAGACTCCAACATTAGCAACCTGGCTAACGTCAGCTGGGACCTGAATGAATAATAAGCTATAGATACCAAGCTAACATTAGCTACCTGGCTAACATCAGCTGGGATGAATGAATGAACCCAAGCTATAGCTAATGAGCTAACTTCAGCTGACTGGCTAAAATCAGCTGGATCATGCATGAATGAATCATAAGGGAGAGCTATCAAGCTAACATTAGCTATGTGGCTAACATCAGCTGGGACCTGAATGAACGAACCATAAGCGATAAATACCGAGCTAACATTAGCTACCTGGCTAACATCAGCTGGGATGAATGAAGCGCTAGCTGCCGAGCTAACCGTAGCTGACCCGCTAACGCCAGCTCACCCTAAAGCCCGTCCCTTTTAGGCGTCAAAGTTGTCACGGTAACGTCCAATCAACTCGCACACAGAACCCAGCAGGCTAAGATTAGCCGCTAGCAGAAAACCCACCTGGGCCATCTTGGAACTCAGCGCCACCTTGAGCCCCATCACCCGCACCTTCATGGGCAGCATGTAGTAGAAGCTGGTGGGCCCCCGGGGGCCGTGGGAGACGCCACCTGTGGGGGGCAGGGGGGATG
Source organism: Fistularia tabacaria (assembly GCA_901007705.1). Taxonomy (NCBI): domain Eukaryota; kingdom Metazoa; phylum Chordata; class Actinopteri; order Syngnathiformes; family Fistulariidae; genus Fistularia; species Fistularia tabacaria. The sequence goes on along the minus strand of CAAKHD010011005.1, from coordinate 7,268 downwards.
AAATAACACACACACACACACACACACACACACACACACACACACACACACACACACACACACACACACACACACACACACACACACACACCCCCCCCCCAGACGCGCGCGCGCCCGCGCCCGTGTAGCGCTCCCCCCCCTCC
>CAAKHD010010999.1:63969-78377 GCA_901007705.1 Fistularia tabacaria | reverse complement strand
GGGGAAAACAAAAAAATTTATAAAAAAAAAAAAAAAAAAAAAAAAAAAAAAAAAAAGCAACTCACACACACACACACACACACACACACACACACACACACACACACACACACACACACACACACACACACAGTATAAACTGCAGCTTGAAAAGAATAGTATCTGAATGGCAGTGGAGCTGTGGCCAGATCATCTGTCATAATCCAACTTGTTCTGGTGGCTTGCAATTCACAAGCTAACCTGGGCATGAACCGAGCCGAGTTTGTCTATTTTATTCGGAGTGGAACCAGAAGAACTGAAAACAGGAAAGGCCATCTCGAGTTTATGTATCAAAGAGAGTGCGCGCACATGTTCTTCTCATCTCCTGCCACCCCCGGTGCCCACCGCTGGAGAATGCGAGTTCAAGGAACGTACGCGCCTCACTCCGGACATCTGAGGAGGTCGGCCCCGCGGGGTCGATTCGCGTCCGCGGGGCCGACACACCTCGGCGCCGGCGCAGAGATCGGGTGGTTTCCGGACATTGAAGTCAGCCCTGCGCGGCTTTCGGGCCGGTCGCACATTTTGTGCATTCTCCCTCTGAGTGCTGAACATGCAGGGTCTTTTGATATTTGTATTTCTCATATCATGCCACGGTCCCTATCTAAGTTCAGACATATGTAATCTGAGGCAGAAGATAAGAAGCGAACCTGTGCTGCGAGCCACGCAACCCCCCCCACCCCCAACCAGACACAATCAGCCAAACACAAAAACGCGCAGCCCTCTTAAATCCAGTTGTTGCAACAAGCTCAGCATGTAACAGCTCAGAGGAACGGTGTCAAAGATTGGATGCGCGTTTTTCCCTTCGCGGCCCCAGTAAATCCAAGACATATGCAAATCGGTGTACTACCACTGCTCTTTATCTCACTCAAAAGAAAATAGCCGGGACCTTCTCCACCCCCGAATCCCCTCCACAGTCTGTGATGTGGAGAAGAAAAAAAAAAAAAAGTTGAGAGAAAAAGCAACTTTATTCCTATTTCTTTAATTATTTTTTTTAAAGTATTTTTAATACCACCAAGGGACACCAATTCAAAACCCAGCAAGTCTCCTTTAATACCTGGGAAATTAAATTGTAGGCCCATTATCAGCCTGGTCCAGTCGTCTGTATCTGAAATGCAACAGTGTGCGACTGAAGTACACAAGATTCGAGTAAAAAGCCGCGCGTTTGCTGGAGACTGCAGTTTTCAGAGGATTGGAAGGGAGAGGAGTACAGGGGTGAGCAGAATGGGTTTGGGGGGGGGCATTAAAAACATGGAGCTTTACTCAAAGTCATTTTCAGACCAGCCGAGCATCAAATGGAACACAGTTTAAGGAAAAGTAAGTAATGATTTTCTTCAGGGGCGCTAACACGTCGGTCACACTGCCTGTGTTTGTGTGTGCGCATGTCAGTTCCGCTGCAAACAAATATTCCTCGTACGCTAATTCATCCCTGGCTGAGGAGAAAATAAATAAATCAGGCCACACCACGTCACTGAATGGCAAGGACGTCTCACCGCATGTGTGTGGAAACCGAGGGAGGGACAGACGCGACGTGAAAATCGCTCATTTCTCCCGATCTGCATCCACGTAGAGTGATTCATTCATTCATTCATACTCCATGTTGCTGATCCTGCAGTCAGAGGCGCCGCACTGCTGGAGTGTCTATCATATCACCCACCCTCTCACTCACAGCTCCTGTGGAGACATACAGCCGTTCACCCTGTCATGTAAATGTCGAATAGAGACATACAGTTTGAAAAAGAAAGAACACGCACGTGCGCTGTCCACTTAGGGATGGGCGTCGGATCAAAAGTATCGACTGAATACAAATCGCACACCAAGAGTGCTCCAAAAATGAAGATCGTTTATTTGACGTAGAGAACAGATTGTTGTTGGGTTTTTTTTTAATCGCGTGACGTTTTTAACCGAAATGTTCTTCCTCAGATGCTTATCAAAATCTGTTTAACAAACATAATCTTATGGCGCCATTTTAAAGGGAATGTCAATATTTCCCTCCTTTTGTTTTTTTTGGCACGTCTCTTGTTGGATATACTGTATAGTCGACTTTTAACTTTAACGTGGTGTTTCACTTGTTTTGAGAACAGGCCCAAAGATGAGATACTCTTAACAATAAGTACTTAACATTGATGATCAGAAAGTTGAAGTACAAAGTACATACACTATACACAGGGGAGGAAGAATGAGACAACAGAGTAACCAGAACATGGCAAGGACCACCCAGCATAGAAAACTGAACATCCCTATAGACAAGGTCTACTCTCCAAATCCTCATTTAGACCTTGTGGGGTTGGTGGGGTTTTCACATAGGGACATACAACCATTCACCCTTTCATTCACAAGTCACACAACCTCTCGCTCTCACATTCACACATCTGGACAATATATGTTCTCCAGTGAACCTCCGTGGGCTGTGGGAGTCTGCTAAACAAACCTCTTGGAGTCAAAGACCAGAGCCCACTGCTCCAGTACTCAGAAACACGCCGTTCCACTTCCTTCCAGTCCAACACATTCTCACCGCATCGGCATGCAAAGTGAACGACGTCGCCGTTGGATCATCTCTTCAGACCGTCTGGGTTTGCACTGGTTCGTGGCCGCGGTCTGGCTACTTTCAGACGACTTGTCCACAGCGAAGATACGACCGCTCGACGACCACGAACATTTACTGCGACGGGTCTCGGCGATAAAAAGCCCTCCGACGAGGCTTCCCACCTTTGCAGGTTCCCCTCACTGTCACGGTGCCTTTTTATCTGCCCCGGCACAGCACATCCACTGGAAAGGGTGTGGATGGCAGATAATTGATCCTCCCCCTTTGCCACCACAACAATCACGTTTGTTTGATCGCCATCATCGTTTTCCGCAGGGTCCACTGAGGGAGCACCTCGGTGGAAAATCATCATGGACATCACGCCATTTGACACCGAGCCCGGTGTTCTCCTCACGGACACATTCTTTGGGTCACAGGGAAATTGTTTGCAACACAAACGTCGCCGTCATCAGCCTCGAACGTAGCGATTAGCAAATGTTAGCAAGGTGCCTCGGTGGCATGGGGACACTATTTGTGTTTTTAGCGCTCGGCAGCATCCCAGCTGTTGTAAAGTGCACTACCCGAGCTGCTTTGAACAATGGAAACACTTCATGGCGAAATCTAGCGCCCCACTTCCAGAGTCCGGCCTTTCTCCGATCAGCCTGTTTGTCGAAAGGCATAAAAATGGGGTTTAGGTTTTGAACACCAATATTTAAACAGGCACCACCACTGCCGGCAGGTAGAGCCCATCCAGGCCGCATTTCAGAGCTGCGGAAGATTGATGACTCCGGGTGTGATTGAAAATTCTGCCTTCGGGTTGGAGCCTGATCCGGGTGGACTGCCGGGGCCAGTGATTGATTGACCGCTGGGACGGTTTGGCTCGGCGGGGTGCAGAGGCAGTGAAAATCAAAAAGAGGGGAGGATAAAGGAAGTCTATAATTTCATTAAATCATATAAGTGTGGACTGATGGATGGGGGCAAACTTTGAATGGATGGCTTACATGACTTGTTCATACCACATGGCGGTAAATCTTGGTGTCATAACTCGGCCTCCGGAACCAAAATCGGAATTCAAGGTTGTAAATGTGTTATTTTGTCCATATATTTTTGGCCGGCAAATCCGTTTTGCCAATCGGACTTGAAAACAACTATAGATAAGTTCTTTTTTCGCTGACAGGAGCTCAGGGAACATTATTCCAATGAAAGCATCACTGAGATGGCAAACATTTTAGCAACAGGATAATTCATGAATGCACGTCAAAGCAAGTTAAACCTTGTAACCGATGGACGTCAAATGTCATCACTTCACTAGTCAACGATGTTGGACTTGTGTGGCACATCTGGCATTTGAATACTTGTCTAACGGCAAAATCCTGCTCTGTGCGTTCAGAACAACCTTTACCTTTGACCTCCAATTTGTAATGGGTCCACCTTGGGTTGAGGGCGACCACTCCTGGCGAATATGACAACCTTATTCAGGTTTTAGTGAAGAATAAATATCGGCGCATGTAGGCGACAGCTGGACGGAAACCGTTACATTTCTGGCCCAACCCTGAGCAGTTAGGGGTTTAGGGTCTTGCTCAACGACTCAGGCTAGGGGAAGCTCGGCAACCGAACCGTCGCTTCCGCGACGACCGCTCTAGCCACGTGAGCACACCGGCAAAAAAACGATATCAGTATAATGCATGCGAAGTTTGATCCCTCGATGAGGGTTTCTTGATCGACTCAGACGATCCTCTTCCAAGACGCAGGTCGTGGATTCATTAAATCACTCCTTTCCAGAAAAGGACTCGGGCCGATCCAAATGATGGAGACACAGTCATTAGGCGACTGCAAAGACAGAGTGGAAACCGCGAACACGATTTTCACCGTACACGTCTAAAAGCTGCTCATGCATGGGCAGCATCGGCTGGAAGCAGGATAACGATCTGGATGTCTTTGTTTTTGTCAGGATTGAGACTTTCTTTGGAAATATGCTTCTTGTTTATTCGGGGAAATTCAGGTCACAGCACTTACAAAGAAAAGCCGACGGACGGGACGGATAGCTTTTCTCTTGCGTTATTGTCGTTTCCACTCAAAACAAATACCTTTTGCTTTCAAAGACGATTGTGCATCCGGATATACAGCTAGAATTAATAACTTATTTTACTTTTGACTTTTCTTCTCAGGGGTCGCCACAGCCAATCCACCTTCTCCATCCAACCCTATTCTCTGGATCCTCCTCTCTTCATGTCCTCTCTCACTACCTCCATACATCTTCTCTCTGGTCTTCATCTAGACCTCCAATTCCAATATCTTCACTCTCCCTCCTCTGTCCATGACCCAACCATCTCCGACCTTCTCTCCAAAACATCTGCCATGACGGACTCATTCCTGATCCTCTCCATCCTGGTCACTCCCAAAGAGAACCTCCACATCTTCGTCTCTGCCACCTCCAGCTCTGCCTCCTGTCTTCTCTTCAATGCCAACGTCTCCAAACCATGCAGCCTCTCTGCTCTCACCAGTGTCTTGTACGCCTGTCCTTTCTTTCTGGCTGATCCTCTTTTATCAGCCCTGACACTTTTCTCCACCTGTTCCAGCCTACTTGAAGCCGTTTCTTCAACTCTTCTCGACACCCTCCACTGCTCTGGACTGTTGACTCTAAGTACTCGAAATCCTCCACCTTCTTGATCTCCACTCCCTGTAGCCTCAGCGTTCCGCTTAGGTCCCTCTCATTCACACACATATATTCTGTCTTACTGCTACCAACCTTCATCCCTGTCCTATCCAGAGCACACCTCCACCTCTCTAGATGTCCTGCATGTGTCTGACATGGTCCTCTGCCGCTCCAGACCTCCTCACACAAAACCATAGATACAGCAAGAATGAATATATAAATATATTTCTAGGAAAGAACAAATCCCTCCATTTCGAGCATCATGCAGAACATCAGTGAAGTTCCTTGGCAGCCCCCGGGGAGCAGTGAGGGCTTCGGTGTCCCGCTCAGCAGCACTTCAACCAACTTGGAGGGGCTCTGGAATCAAACAAGGGACCGTTTGATTCCCAGATGACCGCTCTTAGCACCTGAGCTAACCTGCCATGTATTTATATAGGCACTGTACGAAATGACAGCACAATGGAAACTGTAAAAATTCAGGGAGAGATGACTTCAAATGAACTTCAAACGCTGGTTTCTGCAGCAGCGGGACTGCAGAAATCCAAAGTCAGCATTGCATTGCTGTGCAAAGACCGGCCCTTTCTTTTCCCACCGCTTTGCTCCTGAGTGGCAGAACATGCGTGTGCTCTGACACCGAACATGCTTCCCCTCAGACAACAGGACCCGCCAACAATGACTGACAACGCGCACTACTGCCAGCACTTGTGTGAAGTTTCAATTACTGGCGGACTAGCTAGTTGGCTACTGCCAGTCAGTCTGACAGAGAGAGGAGTGACTGGTGGTGGGGAAGCCTGAAGGACAAGCAGTCCCACCAGGGTGCGTCGAGCCGCATAGGAGCTGGGATACATACCGTGATTTATAGTCTACACTGACAGATGTGGGGCTCGGAAATACTCGATCACGGTTCTGTCACACATTAACCTCGATTATGATGATTGAAAGTGTAAATTACGCTTTGTCTTTAGTCGAGCTGCGAAAAACAAAGGGACGCTGTATTTATTTCAGATGGAAGCTGCCGGAGTTGAGTTCCGGTGACTAACACGCACCATCTGCTTTGGTTTGAGCGAAGTGCACAAGATTAATTAGACCGCTGGCCCGGCCCTCGCTCGTATTTCACGGCGGGTTCGGCTCGCTTCAGAATACAGCCCTTCAATTTGCTGGATCTGCGCTTGATGCGACACACAAAAGCAGTGGCCACGCTCGGCATGACAAAAATCTGATGCGTTGACCATTAAGCTGAAATTAAATGAAAAACATTGATATCACCCTGGGCCAATGTTCAAACTCGTGCCTTGTAGCCGTCTTGCGGCATCGGTATCATTCCAGGGAGGTCACTGCTATCATGGCTCTAGATGGAAAGGCACATGGCTCTTGCACTGTGTGTGCAGTGAAGGAGGCCATGAACGGAGGCTCGCTGCTCGCTGTGACCTGCACCGCAATGAGTGGGTCGAATCAATACAGCGCCGAAGAAACCAGTGATGAGGTGCTGCTGTTGAGGGCCATCAGCACTTACAAGTGCAATTGGATCATCGACGCATTCATGAGCCGCCTTTTCTGGATTTCTGGGCTAAATTAAGAGTAATTTTAACAACACTGACGGTTGCATGGGACGAGCCAAGCGGTTTCAGGAGTGTCAGCAGGTTTTTGAACGACCCTTTCGAATTATTAAATTTCATTACTTGGGAACAGTCATGTTATCATTGCTGACTGAGACAAACAAGTGAACGCGAAATTATCATTTAATCCCACAGTTTCATGCTGAGAGACGACACAGTACAGATATAAAAAAAAAATATAAAAAAAAAAAGAATTGCGTTAAAAAATGTGCAAGGAGAAGAGACTGAACAAATCAGCTCCGAAAGCTCAATCAGCCATCACATTATGTGCTTAGCGCTGCAGACCTCGACCTCTCCCAGGAGCTAGTTCACCATCAACTTATTGATTTTTTTTTCTCTGCAATCCAAACCAATTTCATCTTCAAATCACTGACGCTCATGTGTTTTACAACAATGTAAATGTAATTTGTTGAATAACCAACACAGAGGCTTTTCATGGATGAAAGAGGCTCTCCATAAGCGCAGAAATAACCAATGAACGCTGCAATGCACATTATGCAGGTTGAATGACAAAGCCATCGGTCTTTGTGCACCGAAAGCAAAACACTGACGAGCAGCAGAAAAGCGCAACACGAGGAACCCACGCGGTGTACATTCTTGAACCTCACCTTATACATTATACAAACAAACAACTAATGCAAACCGCCCTCTTTCTACGGTGATGATCGCTCCGATTCTATAAACACTGCACTATCCAAGAGGATGAGACAAAAAATGAATAAACAGAAAATATCCTAGCTAGCAAAATACCTCATGAGTTAGGACACTACTTTGGTCAGAAAAGAGTGAAACAGGGCTGAGATGATGGGTGACGATTTCTCCCTGAACACAAACTACCTGCCTTGGCACCGTACTCCACACATTCAGTTCAAGAGCGTGCTACAGAATATGTCGATAAATCTTGTAGCTCGGTGAAATCTGAGGAAAAACCCAGCCGGTTTGTACCGGCCTATGCAAAACTCATCTGAGTCATAAACCGAGTATTGATGCTCAGGCTGCCTCTGTTTGTAGGCCGTGCGTGAACGTCCCGAGCTCCCCTTTAAACTTCTTATTATTTTGGGTGATTTATAGCTCGTCCCATTGGGAGAACCTTCTAAATGGCACCGGGTCGTTGTGTGTCTCCGTTAGTTAGACATAGCAGAAAAATGATGCGTGGGAATTTACTTCCCAGAAGGAGCATCTCTCAAACGTCTCTTTAATATGAAAACTGCATGGGAGTGCAGAGACGCTAATGGCTATTAGCACAGAAAGTAATAAAAGGCAACCAGGAATGGCAGCGGGAGGCGCGGCAGGTCGATGTCAGGGAATATGTGGGGCCATCAGTGAGCCGCAGACTTGCTCTCATTTGGGAACGTGTCATTACTTTTGCCGTACTCTCACAAATGACCTCCGATCACGTCACGGATACCAAAACGAAGCACGGGCTGCTTTTTTTTTTTTTTTCTTTTTGCTTTGTGCAGAAAACACAGGTCTTCCAGAACTTATTATCAGCAGATTCAAAGGCAGCTGATGGCCCCGGGTTAGCCTTGGGGCTAAAAAGCAAAACTTTCACGGAACGGAGGAACCAAATTTCTCTACTGGTACTGGACGTGCAATGAAATGCACAAGGACTCCTGCCTGTGACAGCTCCATGCAACGTAGCACCCAGGAATCCGCCCATATATTACAGAAAGCAGATGTTAAACACCCCCTTCTCTCCTTCTCCTGTCTCCTCCCCTCATTTGTCCTGTCTTCCTTGCAATGAAAAACGTAAATTAAATTACAGGAAGCCTTCATCTGAAATGGCTTGATTCATGTTGAAGGGACAAACACATCATGCATCTTCTTCCTTCGCCATCTCAATCCCTCTCTCTCTCTCTCTCTCTCTCTCTCTGCACCTCTTTTCTTTCGATTTGGTCGGCGTTCCGTATGAGGGCTCCCTCTTGCACTTGTCCTGCGGCATGAAATCACGTCAACACTCCGCCGCGCTCCTCTTTCTCTCTCCCTTTCAACAAAATGATTCATTTTTCTATTACGGCGATGAGTGTGTGAAATGAGCTATATAATCAATAGCATAGGTTTGTAAACACCAGTCTCACTCCGGGGAAAATGTGTGTGTTTTTGTTGTTTTTTTCCCTCTAAAACAATAAATGCTTGTGTGGGGCAAAGCACGCTCATCTGAAAAATGTTTACGATGACAATTTACAGGAAATAAAGACGAATACAGCTTTCCATCACGGAGCCGAGTGGTGAGATATACAGTCCTTACGCAATAGGATTAGACATCAAATGACATAAAGCAAAAAGCACAGCGCTAGGTTTCCCCAACTGTGTGCCATTCAAAAACACGTGTGGTCACTTGGGGCGGAAAAAGTCCAAAGGTATCTATGAGTTACTCCTCACAAACTCAAATGCCTTGACATTTGTCACAACCTGTTCTCCCCGTCTCAGAGCCGATCCCTCCACGCCAGACGTACCGCACACGGGAAGGGCTTTCGCTTTCTCACAAGGCATCACTCTGCTGAACGCACAAATTCCCCACAACACCCCGCACGCCCCGGCACACACTAACAGCAACACCTGTACCTGATCATCACTTCAATACGCTCTACATCCTCATCAAGATGTAGGCGTTCTATCATCTCATGTCACCACGCACTGTCACTGTCTGCTGCTCACCGTGCAATCTCTACATTTACACACAATTTGTGTATACTTCATACATACACTGTACATACTAATACACACATCCCTGCTGTAGATAGTATACAGTGGATTGTGTATACTGCATACATACACTGTACATACTAATACACACATCCCTGCTGTAGATAGTATACAGTGGATTGTGTATACTGCATACATACACTGTACATACTAATACACACATCCCTGCTGTAGATAGTATACAGTGGATTGTGTATACTGCATACATACACTGTACATACTAATACACACATCCCTGCTGTAGATAGTATACAGTGGATTGTGTATACTGCATACATACACTGTACATACTAATACACACATCCCTGCTGTAGATAGTATACAGTGGATTGTGTATACTGCATACATACACTGTAAATACTAATACACACATCCCTGCTGTAGATAGTATACAGTGGATTGTGTATACTGCATACATACACTGTACATACTAATACACACATCCCTGCTGTAGATAGTATACAGTGGATTGTGTATACTGCATACATATACTGTACATACTAATACACACATCCCTGCTGTAGATAATATACAGTGGATATACACACTGTACATACTATATACATACACATGCAGTACTTACTGTTTATACGTACATGTTACAAACTGTATATGTGCAGTGTGCATACTGCGTGCAGTAGATACTATACGTATTGCATATATACACTGTGCATACTGCGATACACATCCGTAATGTAGATACTATACGTACTGTGCCTACTGATACATATATTGCTGCGGTACATAAAATACATACTTTATACATACACACTGCACATCCTGTGAAACACATCCATGCGCTGAATGATAGATTGTATGAACACAGTCATGTTGTCCACATTTAATTGATCCCTTTGCGATATCTCTCCAGTCCCTCGGTTCACCCGATTAATTATTGTACCACTTTGCACGTTGTATTATTGGACTGTGTAGAATGTCTTACTGTCCAGCCGTTGTTTACCCTCACGTCAGTTCGAGGTGTGACTGACAACCCCAGACAAATTCCTTGCGTGTGCGGCCTGACTCGGACAGTAACGCTGATTCTGGCTCTGCTTTGGATGGTCTTCAGCGCAGCCCATCCGTTGTTATAGACTGTCTACTGGTGTGAGAATAGTGAGTGCGGGATGTTCTTAATGGCCCTCGTCGATCTGCACATGCGGTACGATATTAATGAAAGAGTAATGCAGATTTATGGGAAGATCGGTGGGAGAAAGAGAAATTGTCTGCCTGCACAAAAGAACGAGGCATATATCAGTGGCGCGGGGCCAAAGACTCACAAGAATCTGAGCGCGGAGCTTCTCGTCTTCGGTCGCGATCCTCTCCCTGATGACCGCCTGCTGGAGGCTCTCCTGGACCGCGGCCCGCTCCACGGACAGGATCTTGGAAACTTCTTCCTGGACATGGCGCTTGGTCTCGGCCTCAGCCTGCACGGACACCCGGGCCTTCTCCGAGTCGAACCTGCGGGGCAGGAACGTCTTAGAACTGCTTTTCAATTCATTTTTAAAAGAGCGCTGATACGCGGTGATGTTCTTTGTTAGATGACACCATTAACAATACCGTTACAACACATGGTAATGCTGCTCTTCATGACACTATGGATTGTATATGGTCATCTCCTTCTGAAAGCCCTCGAAAAATGCAGCTCTGGCAAATGAGCGTTTCCCTAAAAGTCAACATTGGCAAACTCTACAAATACAACTCAGCATTCTGCATCCCGCCAGTCTGTGTGTGACTTTGCTCCTGGGATGTGGTCCGGATGCCTCTCATTTTACACTTGGCAAATACTAAAAAGGAGCATTGATTAGTAAGCATATGTATTATCACAGTATGGAGACGGCGCTGCGGCGGCCTCTTCCAATGCAACGGCTGCAAAAACCCAGATAAAATGACTTCTGCTTTACTTTTGTTTGGATCTAAACAGTTGCTTCCTGTTCGCCTCATGCTGACTAAACGCTCGGTCGCTAATGTTATCTGGCGCGACAATATTAGAGAATATATTTAGATTACAATATCCTATCGAAAATATACAGCATTTTGGTCACTGATGACACTTTGAAAGGCCTGGAGGAGCTCGGGAATCAAACTAGGAACTTGCAGTTCCGAGAAGTTCGCTCTCAAACCGTCGTGCCACCCCGTGATACAGTCGCTGCAGTCTCACGATTGTGAAGTATGCCTTTCGCAACATCTTCATGGACAAGTGTGACTGCGTCCTGCGTGATTGGTTGACTTTGGCAAGGTCAAATAAGTCGCGTTGGCGGTTTATGAATAAATAGTATGATTGACATTCCCCAACGACTAACATCTTCATTTCTTTTGGCGCGCGGGAATTTTCGGCTCACAAAGCTTCAGGGTGAATGTACAGAGAAATGCAGGCGGTGAAACGGAATGCGGCCTGAGAGATACTTGTGCAGTTTGCTCGGAGACGTGGCCTTTGTGAGCTCTGCCACCGTCATTGTGTCACTGCATCTACATTCAATGCAAACCATCGGAGCTCATCGCTGACAAGTGGTTTGCGCTGCTCGACTGTGGCTGCAAGTCCCGAAAGAATGAATAAGGTCACAAACACAATTACCAGGCAAATGCGCCACAGATATAGGCTAACATACTTGCGTATCGATTTTCAGCCCCCTCCGTCAGATCGATCCACGAGCATCCCGTCGCCGCGGCGCAGCTTGGGCGGAGGCAGCGCCGAGAAGAACGTCGGCGAGCCAACACTCGAAAAAGTTCCAGCGGCTGAGGAGTCACAGCTCAATTTGGGATTCGCAGAAACTTCATAATAAATTCAATTCTTTTTTTAAAAGATTGATCTTGAAATCTCATTTGATCCTAATAATGAATATGCAAAGAGGCATGGTGACTCCCCCAAAACAACAAACTGCGATAAAGACAGCAGCAGCGAGCTCTCTGCAGACACAAGATCACCATTTGAACCCTGTCACTAGGTTCGCATAGTTACCTAGCAACGCACTCCCTATGCAGCGAGTGTTGCTGATTAGAGAATAGGAGGAACGTCCCTGAAACCCTGAAAGTCTTCTCTCCTCGAAATCAAAACAATGCTTACAAGGTAAAATAAACACAAAATCGGCAGCGCGAGTGCCAGAGTCAATTAGAAGAGTGGATGGAGACAAGAAGGGCCGTAATAAAACAGGCAGAGACAAAATCAAAGGTGGCATCCATGATGCGAAGTCAGAGATATTTTCATGCATTAGTGGATGAAGCCAGCCGGAGCGGGAGATCCGTGATTCTAATAAATCTGCAATAATTAAATCCATCTTGGATATGACGCAGAAACAAATCTGCAACTTGAAGGAGCAAAGAAGAGCGCCGCTTTCGGCCCCACGAACAAAGCGCCGGGAGAAGAACGCAAGTAAACGCTGTGATGGAACAAAATCTGAGTGGCTGCCAGCGCCCTTGAGCAAGGCAGACAACCGGCTGGCCCCTATACCTGCCGCTCCAGACTGCGAGCGTGCTCAAGGGACCAGAGGTTAGCTGCTATCCAGCGACTTGTGCATCCTATCACCCCATCATACGAGTGGCCGTTTTATCTCTCCATACGTCTTACAAATCTAATTTCCAGGTGGGACTTAACTGCGAAAACCGACTGATCACCACGGCGCGCTACAGCATTCCCCTCGGAGGAGATGATAAGCAGGTATATTAAAAAAAAAAAAAAAAAAGGGGGATCGTGTGTGATGTCTTAAAGCTGCCAGTTGCCCCGTGACGTGACTGAATGTCAGGGGAAGACGAGACAGGGAGATGGAGGAAAAACAGAGAAGGAGAGAGGGGAAGGATAGAGAGGGCAGTGGCAACGTGATATTTTCGGCCTCCGAGCAGGAAGGGAGTGACGTGGAGAGTTGGAGGAAGAGATGGAGGGAGACGGAGAGAGACCAGCCATGTCCAGTCTCACAGTCCACTGGGCAGCATACGTCAGCACACTCCATCCATCATCGAGCCCCGACTGAAACGCACACCCACACACAGCCGTGCGCGTATCCACGCACGCACGCACACACACTCAAAGCAAGACTCTTAATGGCCTTTTACATTCACCATTTCCCACAATACACACTTTCTTGCCTGCAGTACAATTGCTCCTAAGCTACATTTATTCCGGAGGGTTTACTCGACGCTGCTGCTGCTATGCAGAAGAAAGGGGAGGGTGCATTAGATTCCTCGACGAAAAAAAAAAGGGATTCTGCCTTTACTGCCCGGCGAGAGTGCAAAACTCAGCCGTCTGTCTTTAGCAAGTCAATACCCGATGGAGACTTTGAGCCATGAAGTTGCCTCAGATTGTGGAAGTGTTCAAAACAAGCAGATGTATCGAGGAAAACAAATATCCTCCTGCAAGTTTTCTGCTCCGAAACAAAACAACGTGACAGAGACAGATAGAGAGCCGAACCCGGCAAATTGTAATTAACAGGCAACCCTTCCCGCTACAGTAAGGTCTCGCTAACCGTTAAAAGTCAAATAGATTCTTTTGAATAATATATAAAGCAAACTTAATCAGGAAAAATGGCAAGATGACCAAAAGAGACAAGCAAGTGGGCGTAGGAGGAGGAAAGGAAAGAGAATATCTAGCGGAAAAAAGGCGTCTTTCAACTTATTTGCTGAAAAGTGCTAGCCCAAGCAGAGGCTGCCGTCACTGGCTGGACGCTATCTGTCTGCTTCACCTCTATTGCTTTCCAGTCATTATTGCCCTGCCCCTGGGATATTGGACACATTTTTCATTTTACTGCAGGAGATTGACACGGGGCGGGGGGGGGGGGGGGGGGGGTTGGGATGGTTGGGGGGGGGGGGGGGGGGGGGGGGGGGCCCAAAAAAAAAATAAAAGAAAGAAAAGGGGAAAAATACAGGGGGATACGGGTGTCGA